>PVLA01016022.1:0-22472 GCA_004027455.1 Hydrochoerus hydrochaeris
ATATATATATATATATATATAATGCCCATAATTGTTCTGCTTATCAGAGAAATTTATACAGATAAGACATAAAAACCTTAGGTAAAAAATTAAAAAATTTCTCCCCATCCAGTCACAAAGAACAAATTCTGTCTATTTCTTACCAGGATCTAGCACAATATTTAGTAGAAAATAAAAGTATCCAATAAATGCCTGTGGAATTGCATTATATGGAAGACAACCACTGTGTCTTAACACTGGAATAGGAAGCTGAGTGCCTCAGATTTATTTGCAATTTGCCTACCTGGCAATTAGTTTTGTGACTTTGAGTTTTCCATGTTCCAGTACATGTAGAGTTTTGCTTTTGTCTTCCTCAACCTTTTTCTCTTTCTTTTTTGTGACAAAAACACAGAGTCACATACCAGACCTCTGGAGGTCTGAGTTGCAGCAGGTAGCTCAAGGAAACACTTTAGGTAAACGCTGGAGTGATACCATACCGTAACCATAGAAAACACCCGTAAGGAACTCGGGACAGATCATTTCTTTTGCAAGAAAATAATATAAGAAGTTAAAAGCGGAAAGAAAGTGCATGAACCCAAGAAATATTCTAAATGAATCTTGTTTTGTTCCTCTGTGTGCCAACATCCATATTTACTCTAGTATTTCCATTTATCTGAAATCTTTAGTGTGTTTTGCATTCTCACAATCCTAGCTTCTTAAAAATGCCTGCACAGTCTAGGCAATTGTTTTTAAGCAAATTCTTCATTAAACAAGTTTTTGAGACTGTTTTTCTAAGGAGATATCAGGGAGTTACATTCAATGTATTCTTAGCCAACAATATTAGCAAGAATTGGAGTATAATGAAAGGAAAAATAAGGTATAGACAGAGATCTAATTAAAACAGAGGCTTTCCATCCAAGATGGAACTTAAACAGCTCTGCTTGCTGTGTCATTTTAAAAAACAAGTCCTACTGCAAACAATTTCAAGGAGTAACTTTACCATTCTTACCCAGTTGGGGGTAATTAAGAGTCTTTCTGTATGTTAACTTAGGTATCTACAGAGACTAGGAAGCTTCAGATTTTTTTATTGTAATTCAGAGCCTCTTTTCTGGTTAATCAAGCTCTAACAATCTCATAAAACCGCAGACTAGTGACTCAACCCATTAGAACAACCAAACTAAGAAGCTCAGTAAAAGGTTCTGAGGCCCGCAGAGGAGGAAAGACAGTGTGGATTAGAGCTACTTAACAGACCACTCACTAGGGGATGTTCACTCCCATTTTCCACCTCAGAGAATAGCAAACTCCCAAAGATCCTCGAAGAAAATAAAACAACTGTCTTTTTTGCTTGTAACTGAAATATTCCTTCTTTACTTAAGATTAAATGATGGAAATGATTCTGTTAATTTAGAATGGTGGAGTCAATCTTCTTGGACATCCATTTAAAAAGCCAAGTGCTATGGAAGGGTAATGCATTTTAAATACGTCCTTGTAAACGGTTCGTGTGAAATTGCAATCTTAGACATTTACATGTAATTGCCATCCCTCGGCTGCTTTGGCATGTTGGACAAGGTTGTTGTAGAAAATAAAACAAAATCCATTTTGGGCATCTTTACTAGGTTGGGAATTTTTAAAAAATAAATGTAAACATACCAGTTTTGTTGTTAGCCTTGCCAAAAGCCGAGAGGATAGACTAACCTGAAAGGCTTCCCATTGTCAGAGGGTTTGGTGTTTCAGTCGGGTAATTCCAGATGATATTGCAGTAGACAATTCAACAAGGTGCCTTCTAATTGTGAAAAGCTATAGTTATAATATCAATCATTTTAGTGGAAGAAGAAATTTTGAAGGTTTTGCTAGGAAATAATAGAAAAATGAAAGGGGGAACACAGAAAGGATTTTTTTAAGTGATTAATAAGCAGTGACCATGTTTTATATTAGCTTTTCCTTTTAATTGCTTGTTTGTTTGTGGCAAAGGCTGTGTTGTTTTCAAGTGGCTTTTACAGTAATAGAACACTTGTCTCAATTAGATTGTACTGTGAAGAATTCAAACATATGCAGGAGTGGCTTCTGCCTGGAAAATGCTTCTTTACAAGCTTCCCTTATAAAATTGGCTTTTTCTAATGATAAAAGTAATACACGTTTATTATAAAACATTTAGAAACCACCAGGGATTACAAATGATTCATAATTGCTTCACCAGAGAAGCTCTTGCTTAGTATTTTTAATATTTTGGTATATTTCTTCCATAAGTATTCATTATATATGTTTGCACTAATTTTTTAAAATTATGCATCCTATTTTAATCTGCTTTTCTAAGTTAATAATACAATTGTTACTCTTTTTTATATATGACTTGACAATCAGAGCTGAGGTGATCCATTTGTTAAAAACTTTTTAATTCTACCAAGATAAAGTGGAAGAAAAAGAGCTCATTATGATAGGGGGAGAGGATCCCAGAGCAATCCTGATCTCACCAATTTTGTAACAATCTTCTGTGATAACAAATTAACAAAACTAATTTAATTGCATGGCCATTAATAAAAGCTAAATAAACATTTGGAACAAGAAAAACTAATATGAAAATAAAAATTAAGTCATGTGTGGTGGTGCACACCTAATAACTCAGTACTCTGGGAGACGGAAATAGGCCTGCAAGTTTGAGTCTGGCCTGAGCAATTTAACTAAGTAGCAAGACTGCCTCAAAAACAAACACCAGTAGGGCACTGCTCATAAATTAAAATAAAATAAGACAATGAATGAGAGGGATGGAGTTCAATGCATGTATTGTATTGTACATGTATAACACTCATGGTTTGAGCCCCAGCACCAAAACAATAATAATAAAAATAAAGAAAGCTGAAAATACAGATTTTAGTGAAAATAAGAACTTAAAAAAATTACTATTCCAACAGACTTTTTACTTTGGGCAATTATGAAATAATTATTTAAATCTTTGTGCTTGTCTTTTGTAGTAAATTATGTTTTCTCATTTCCAAAATTTAAATAGAGATTGTGTGACACAATGTATGTTCTGGTTCTGTATGTAATCCCTAGTCTCTGAATGTCTAATACTCGTGCTAAATAGTCCACAGGAATGTTATATAAAGTAAACCATAAGACACAGTACAGAAAGCAAATACAAAATTTCCTGTTCCCTCTGTGCTTTTGATTTGGTTTTGTTTGCTTCTTTGCTTCACCATTGAGTGTGTAATATTAATTGCAAGCCACAGTAACCACAGGTTCTTTTTCATACCAGGATGAAGAAGGAGACCTTCCCAAGGCAGCTCTAGCCTGTTCTCAAATTGCTTTCTTTGACTTGTCAAACGGATCTTGGTGAACTGCATCAGACCAGTTTCTTCTAAACAGAAACATCACTCTGGCTATAGGCAATAGATTCATAATTTTATTGGAGTATTGGGAGTCAGTCTCGGGGTGCTTTACTGTGGAGCTGCATCCCCAGTCTATTTTATTTTATTTTATTTTATTTTATGGAAAGATCTAGTTAAGTTACATTTTTAATACCTTAAAAAGATTCTGCTAGGAATTTTATAAGGAGATATAATTAAACTGGACAACACTACTGGGTAGTAAGGGAATGACATTTTTCACTAAAATTATTCAATTTTTTTTAAATAAAAGTCCTGAAGATTTTAGCAAAAATCCCCAAACACTATGTCAACTTTATTAGCAGGTTTCTATTGTTTTATCTCTTCTCTTAAACAGAAGTTAATGAGGTACTAGATGTTAGAAAAGTAATGGCTTTGTTATTCTATCTGGGCTGTCTTTTATTCAAATAGCCCACGATAGAAAGTCTCTAAACATTTAGATATTGCTCAGATTTTATTTAAACTTATAAAGGACACAGGGTGGGAGTGGCTAACACAGGTATATGAGTACATGTAAGGTTTGTCTCTCATTTGATTTCTTCTCAGTCTTTTTTAAATGATCAATTATATCTATTAGACCCATTTACTTTATTTATTATTATTATTATTGATTTTAGCTTAAATTTAATTAGCATGGAAAAGGATTGACAAGCCTAGAGTCTTTTTCCTGTCTATGTTGAAAACCAAATTCTGTTTAGCTCTTGATCTGTAAAAGTGTACCTGCACACATCTCATTTTATCCTTACCATAATTTTACAATACAGGAAAAGGAGATCCAAAGTCTCCCTCTTCTTTTACACATGGGGAAATACATTAAAATATTTAGTAAGTTGCTTAGCAACCCATGGCTAATAAGATTCAGAACTAGGAGTAGAATCCATGTCATAACCATATGCTGTACCATGACTTTAATTCTAATTCAGTTAAAATTAATAAAATTGACTCTTAATGTATGGAATTTAACAGAAATATCTAAATCTCTAAGATAAATGTAACTGATGGAGAATTCAATTCCTGCATAATTATTTATTAGGTTACAAGCTGCCATGTGTCTTTGATGTATTCAAGGGATTAAGTCACAGAGGCCCAAGGCCAGCCAATGTCTGATACCACAGGGGTGACCTTGCTTTCATTCACAGCACATCTGCAGTGGTCCAGAGAACCAACAGGTGTCCATGAGCAGCCCAGGAAAGAAGAATCATCCAAAGGGGACTATAGGGGAAGAAAGTTTTCCCTCTCTTTCCGAGGTGCTGTGCATGGAAGACCATCCATTGGAGTAACCAAGCAAAGATTAATGGGAGCCTACAATATTCATGTGTGCAACAATGGGCCAAAAATAAATGAAAGTAGGAAAAGAGGTTAAAGCAGGAGAGTTATAAAACCTTCTTAACAAAGCGAGAGGTGTTAGGTGTCACGGGATGATAGATTGTGGGAACTGAGTAGGACATTTATGTGGAAACTAGTGGGAGTTGAAGGCTACTTCAGTGAAGTCTGTTTATGTAAATTAACCTTGGTGTTGAAACTCTGATGAGAACAGTTGCTCTTCTTTTTAGACAAGTTCCCAGACTTGATCAGACTGAGAGTTTTGCCTATGCTTACATCCTAGACTGATAGCAGACTCTAGATTCGGGAGCAGCAGGTAAAAACTGAAGACAGAATAGTCTCAGTGTGTCTCGGCTGTGATCCTGGAACAGAATGGAGGACCTCCCATGGCTCCTGTAGCAGCAATCTACCCCAACTTTTGTCAATCCAGAGAGAACTCTAAATTCACCGGTCCGGGAGGCTGGCTTAAACAACAGGCTTCCAGACCGATGCCTGTATTCTGCCCTAAGATTTTCCTCCTTATGACAAACATGAAAGATAGAGACAAGGAAAAATAATGGCTATCTCTAGAATGAAAAAGGATTGATAACAAAAGGTCTCAAGCCAAACATCACGAGAGCTGTGATACCCAAAAAACTTTTACAGATGTTTCTCTTGCCAATCTAAATTTGGAAAGGAAATGACAAAGAAAGACTCTTGTTGCTCTCATTCAACTGGACTTTGTGCAGAAACCTGGAGGGGGAAGGGTGCTGGCTTGGTAGAAATTCTTACCTTTGCTGTCTTGTTCTGAAGCCCTCTCATCTAAACTATAGCACCCAGAATGCAGAGTTCAAACTCATCCTATCTTTGTTAAAAGGAATAAAAACTTCCCTGCTACCCTCCTGGGTTTGGTACTCAATGACCTGTGAATTTGAATAGCAAATTTGAATAGACAAATTAACAGAAGAGACATACAATTTTTATTCATCTTCATAATGATGGAATTGCACAGAAAAGAGATGAAAATTAAAGAAGCAGTCCAACTACTGGATTATGAAACCTAAAAGGAGACAGGATTCAGTTGCAATGGACAATAAATTGTGAGGAAGTGACAAGGAAATACATGGGGAAAACTAATGGAAGATGCAGACTACTTTAGAAAAGTTTGTTTATAAAAACTCATCTCGAGCCTCTGTCTTTGATGATAACAGTTGCTTTTCTTTTCAGTGGGCCCAGAAGAGCACCTGTCTCAAATTTATGCCCTGCTCTCAGACAGGTGAGGGTGGGACACAGAACTGCCGCTGTTTCCAATGATTCTCTGTTGCCATCAGCTCAAAAGAAGTGGCATTTGTGGTGAACTGGACTCCTTCTGTATAACATGTCACATTTACACTAGATCAGCAATTTCTCTTTTTGAATGAAGATGGACATTTTCGTGTCTCTGACTCATTATTTCTGCATGATGCCACATCAGAAGCATTTGAAGAGCGGGGTGGGCTTTCAGAAGCAGACCAGACACTTTTGCAAGAATAGGTGGGCAGAGGCATCCAAAAGAACTTACTCTGACCAATTAAAGCAGATTTTCAAAGGTGTGAAATTTATGCCATTCTATCTGTTCTTTGATTCACACTCAATAATTGGACAAACATATTAATCATCTGCTTGTTCCAAAGACTCTACTTGAATGTGTTGTGGAGTCAATGGGGGTGGGGGGGACTCGTCAAACCTGAACCCTAGTTCAGGTTTCCTGATCAAATTCCTACTGTAGGGTAGGAGAGAGAAAAAATATGTGAACATGTGCATGGCATGTTCTGAGTCAGCATGGTGAGAAAAAGACCATAGGAGTGAAAAGAACAGAGCTTGTACGTTGTTAAACAGTCAAGCCAGGTGCTGGAGCCTGAAGCAGAGCAAGTGTTGAGGATGTGAGCAGGTGAGGGCTATTGATGGTGAACCAGTTTAGAGAGATAGGGCAGTTGTAAATCTTAGAAGCATGAGCAAATTCCTAATGTCATTGGGTTTTGGCAAAAGTTCCAAGCGTGCAGAAGATAATATCCAAAGAGATTGGAAAGGTAGGTAAAGGCCAATCTAAGAATGCCATTGGATGGAACATTTTAGAGGTTAGTAGGTTAATAGCATTTTGTTGATTGCAGAAATCCAACAGTGGCATTTAAGTTGGGAAGTGTGTGATCCATTTTGTTAATTTTAGGAAACTAATCTTGGTGGCTGATAAAAGTGATAAAGCTGTGTGTGGGAAAATTTGTTACAGGGAGGGGAAGCTGAGATTATGTTGCAACAGTCCGGTGAAAGAGTAGCACAGAGCAATCTTTTTATACATTCAGAGGGAATGTATGATGTTTTTGGAAGTAATTTGGTAATGTTTATGAATCCTTTGGGAAGTTTTACCCCAGGTACAAAGATGTACGTGTAGAGCTGTTCAACACAGCAGCAACCTGTATATCCATCCACAGAGGATGGATTATGCTGTGATAAAGCTAAACAAGTATCTAAATAATGCAGGCCATTTCCATCATTAAAAAGAAGCCTAGTGATTTATTTCTTGTCATAAAAAATATGTTCACCATATCAGATTTTTTTAAAACTTGCAACATAACAAACTTTTCTATTTGCCTATATAAGCATGAGGAAGCATATGCAGCAAAATTGAAGTACTTATCATTCTGATATGCAGGCTTATTGAGGGATTCATATTATTTTTAGTAGTTTAAATAGATTTAATTATTGATGTTATTTTTATGAAAACTAAAAAAACAACAACAACAACAACAACAACGAAAAAAGCATACTTAAGGCCTTTAAAAGAGAGGCATTAGAGCCAGGATGAAGACTGTAGTGGCTAGCTGGAGAAAGACTGGAACCCACTGTGAAAGTAGATGAATGAGAAGAGTGTCTGACAACATTTGTGGTTTGGTAAACAGATGTTTGGTGACCTTATTAATAAAATAGAAAAAAGAGATAGCAGCGAAGGGTTTTATTAAAGAAATTGAATTTGTGAGTTTCATAGGGATTAATTTGGAGGGTTCTTCAAAGGAATCCACACACTTCCCTTGATTCACTCTGCTTCCATGTCTCAGAAATTTGTTAATATTCATAAATTCCTAAAAGGTTGATGTGTGCATTGAGGGATGACAAGTTTGGAGATTAACGTTTCATTCATTTTGATTCTTGTACTCTCCTGCCATTCAGACTCTAACTACTGCTTGAGGACAGGAAGCAGCATTGACCTGTGAGAGTCTGACTTTTGTTCTATTTGATGTTTTATCCCTCCTTCAAGCTTAGATCCAGAAGAGAAGGAATATTTAAGTAAAAACATCATGGTCAGTAAGAGGGGGGAAAATATGGTCATCCTAGGTGAAAAAAAGAAGGAAGGAAGGAAGGAAGGAACGAAGGAAGGAAGGAAGGAAGGAAGAAAGGAAGGAAAGAAGAAAGGAAGGAAGGAAAGAAGGAAGGAAGGAAAAGAAAAGACCAAGAAAGGGAGGAAGGGGCAAGAAAAGAGATTACCATGGGATGGAGAAAAGGAAAGAAAACATATGTTTATAAATGTCTAGAGAAATCGAGAAACCTTCTCTTCACCTCTTGAGACTACATGATCCCCACAAGGTTATAGAACCCTCATGATGATGGACCTTTCTGGTCTGCTCCTTGGCAGGAGGGGTGGAAAATAAGAGCACAAAGGAACTGAAAGATGCATGACAGAAAGTGACCCTGGAGAAGAAATGGTTGTCTATGTTGGGCTTCTGAGCTTTGAGACAGCTACAGCACAGGACTCAGGGCCTTATGTTGCCCAGCTGCCTTGGGGCTCCCTCACTCTCAGAGCCCTGCAGACTGAGATGAGGATTCCTCTTCATGCTTGAGAGCGTGTGACACTCCAGGACCCACTGTTGGCTCAGTTCTTCTTTGTCCTGCATCTACACTATTTATCTACACCCTGGAAAAAAGTCTTTTGGGCAATGTTCCTGAAAAGTAGAAGGTTATTTTTTCACTGGTCCCATAAATTAAGGGCTTAAAACTTTGACAAAAATAAGGACATGTTTTTTGAATGTTTGAATTTAGACTGAGAGTTTTACCTGCTACACAGACAAGATGGGAACTCTCAGTTCAAAGAGCAACAAAACATGTATGTTCAAACATTGATGAAAAGCATGCGGCAGATTTTTAAAACAAATATATTAATCATTAAGCAAACTTAGATAACCCTGCCACATCATTCTAGTTTTCTTCTCAATATACATACCTAATTTGTAGACCATAAACTTATTAAAAACATGTTTGAGTAAGAGCTGGTCATGGTCTCCATGCTCCCTGTAGCTTTCTCATTCTTTGTTTTATGAAAGTTCTACACTTTTTCTTATCGTTTGCCTAGACCATCACAGACAGTTTCAGTTTTTCACTTACGCTCAGCACTGATTACATGGAAGTGTCCTTATACTGAGAGTGTAGTGGGATTACCTTAAGTCTTTTGGGTTGGCTGACTTTGAGCAACTTGTCCAAACTAGGGCTTGTCAGTTGAGATGGAGTGGTTGGGGTTTGAGTGAACCAACTTTGCTCACTGCTAAAAGACACTAAAGATATAACAGTGTACAGCCTATGTGAGGATGGAGTTGTGACTTACAGGAAATCTCAGAGCAGATGCGAAGTAGATGAGTAGCTAAAATTTAGGCACATGCAGCTAGACCTTCAAAACAGCCCCAGGATGCTGTGATGCTATGGCTGCTAGAATCTAAGATGAAATAGATAGAACCAGGCCCAATGGGACAGGACTTTAGTAGAAGCTCAGGTCTCCCGTAGGGTGCGGTGTTGGTCCCTGTTGCTCATCACATGCCAACTGGATTACAGTATGACCAGAGACCACTGCGTGCCTGAGAGATGTTCAGCCCAAGCTGAGCTTCTTCATAATCCAGCATTAAGAAGAAGAAATAAGGAAGAGAGAGGGAGTGTGAGGAGCGTGAGAAAAATTGGAATATCAATGGAAAAATATTTATGCTCAGATATGAAACAAAATATATATATAGTCAATATTCACGTAGAATATAAAAAATTTAATTACTTCACAAATTATACCTACTTTTCAACAAGTTTTGATGTCTTATTTTTGAACAAGTTGACAATATTAATTTATTACACTAAATTTGATGTGACGAGGTATTATGGTTTATGTCTAGATATCCCCCAAAGCTTCATGAGGTCATGTGGGTGGCTTTTCAGAGGAAGCTGAATCTAGAGTTTGTGGTTGGTTCATTGTCTAGCTCTGGAGTTGGAGGCATGAGTGCTGCACCTGCCAAAGGGGAGGTAGCTTGCATACAATACAAGGGAGGAAAAAAGGTTTGCTCCTCCCTTTTTTATCCCCTTTTACTCTCATTGCTTTCGTGGTCTTCTACCCCCATGAATCGCCCTCCCTGTTGTGCAACCCTGCCTTGGAGCCAGCTGACTATGAGCTGAAACCTCCACCAACTGTGAGCTAAATACCTTTCCTTCCTTAAATTTGGGTGTCAGGTATTTTGTCTCAGCAATGAGAGAAAAGTAACTAAGGTAACAGAGGTAACAGAGTGGTAAAAAGCAAACTTGTCCCATAGCTTTAGGATCACAACAGTTTCTTTCAATAGCTGTTTGTTTAAATCACTTTTTATATCCATTCTTTTGTTTGTATTTTAAAAGATTTTGATAATAAGAGCTAACACTTATTGCACATGTAGTAGATGCCAAGTAGTGTTCTCAGTGCCATTGTCTCGCTCTACATAATAACCATCTATGGTAACTGCCTTTTGCTAGTGCCTTTTATTGATGATGTGACTAAACCACAAAACAATTTAGTGAGTTACTCAAGACCACACAGTTAGTAAGGGCTGGACCACAGATTAAAGCAATCAGGTTGATTTCAGAACATAAAGTTTTAAACACGACAACATGTTACCTTCTTGGCATGGTATATGCTCCTGGCAGGAAAGCTTAGTAGGATGCTTTAGAAAGAGGAATTTCCATTTTTCCCTTTACATAGTTATACAATGTTTGAATTGGTTCATAATAAACACACACCTATTTTGTCACTTGAAAACACCAATAAAGAAATGGAGATAGTATCACTCTTACTAGTAGTATAAGGGTAGCTATTTTAGGTAGTGTGATGCCAAACTGATCTAATACTTATTGTTTGATTTCACTTTCAGAAGATACAAATGGAGGCAGATTTATGAGAAAACTTGAGATGTAAATTTTGATGTTTTTGTATAAGGATAGAGAGATATGTATAAGGCCATTTTAATGAGATTAGGGTAATGTCAGTTCATGAGAAACTTTATGTAAAGCTTTATTTTTGGTGTTGGGGATTGGATATATGGCCTCATGCATGCTAAACATGCACTTTACCATTCAGTTTGACCCCCCGCCTACTAGGTAATTCTTTGTATTAGTTGCTCTGCTGAAGCCAGGGTGGGGGTAGGTGCATGTATAGTATGTGTATGATATACATAAAAATCTTTTTTAGTGTTTTTCTTATTTGTGCTTCTTAACACATGTAAGCAAGTGATGTCTTTCCTTATAAGGGGCAAAGGAATTTGAGCTGTGAGGCAAGCTGACAAAGGGGAAATATATCCTGTCTGAGCAAGCAAGGAAAAGGAGAGGACTAAAAACTCTTGCAACATTTATCTCTTTGGAAAAAATAATAGTGGTCATTACTTCAACAGCGGTTAATTTGTCACTTTTTAAAAATAGCCCAGAAACTTGCCTATTATAGAATTGCCTCCCTGGAGTTCAGTGTTTGTCCCTTCCAGCTCTTCATAAGCCATGTTGTGAATTTCTAGACATGGACTATGGATATGCACATTGAACCAGAAGTATTATTGGATACAGAAATGTTTGTATCATATTTTGGGCTATAATACCAAGCAATAGCTTGCTCTCTCTCTTTCTCTTTCTCTCATATATATATATGTGTATATATATATATGAGATACAATACAAGGGAGAAAAAAGGCGTATATATGTGAAAATCAATACCAGAAAACAAAAGTTTGTTACAGGGAAAATAATTCAATCATTCGTGATATAAAGTGGGCAGTCCAAATAAACTGATGCATTCAGATAGACTATGGGAGTATTAGTTATGCCTTTTGTCCATTTGAACCTAAATATTTCTACATGAAAAAGAGCCCACCTAAATAACAAGAAGAATGAACCTGTGAATAATATGCTCTAGAAGTTTTTTAATACCCCTCAAGGCCAAATTGTGACTTTAAGATGTTATTATACTGATTAGCAATACTAATTGAATTTTTTTAAAGAAGTTCATAACCTACGTACCTTTTCCAGCTGTACACAGGAGCTCTCAGTGATTGGCAAAGCTGAATCATAAAGTCTCCTTGCCAAGACTTGTCTCTAAATTCTTAACCTTTTTTGTTTACCAAGAACAAAGAAAAATTGTTGTAAACTTAGCTGCTGTTGTAACATATGAGCCATCTTTTCCAAAAATGCAAATCATAAAGCAATAAGCATTACACCATTTGAAGAAACAGATACATTTGGTTTCTGTTACATGAATATATTATTTTTCAGACCTTCCTGGATATATTTTATAGTGCTTTATCATTTTCAAGTGCTTGTATATATGTACTATCATTTGATGTTTTCTGAGACTCAATTTTTAATATATTTTGTTTGAAGATTTTGGTAAATTTATATAGTGCATGCAACATACAATAAATGATTTATTGGTGTAGAGAAAATTTGTATTACTTTTCAACATATAGGAAACATACTTGACAAGCTGAATCATGTCAATTTTTATTGCCACATTAACTGGATTTTTGCATACTACCAAATACATCTGTGTATTTTTTAAATACAAAAATATTATTTAATAGATGGTTAATTATGCCAGTATGTTAGAAATAACCAAGTATTTAGGGTCAGTTGGATTGCTGCTGAAGCTTTCATTAAGTTTAAAAATTTGATCAACTAAAAATCTGTAACATATTAATAAACATTTTGCATTGCATAAAAATTTATTATTTTTTATGAAAGTCATAAAAAGTGTTCTGTTGGCTCAAAGTCATGCTTTTCTATAACAAGAACTCCACTCATAGAAGATAGGAGTTTTCAGTTATCACTGTTAATGAGTCAAGAATGGATCACAAATAGCAACCCGTAGTTTTGTTTGGTTAACAAGAAGTGTACCCCAGTGATGGGGTGTCTTCTAGAGTTTTGAAAAAAATTGGGGGGTAGAGAAAGGGGAGAGGACTACACTGAAGATCTGTGGCAGCAGGAAAATATTTGAGTAGTTTTGTAAGTAAAAATAAGTTATTTTAGGTCTAGATAATGAATAAATTTTGACCAAAACCTTTTCTGTTCCTTACCTCCCTGCCTCCCATGTATTTGATGTTACCTAGGGTGTTACATGAGCTGTATAGTATGCTTGGAGTTCAAACTGAGTTCTTTGTTTTCAGACATTTTCCTTCTCCTCCTCCTCCTCTTCTCCTTCTCCTTCTCCTCCTTCTTTTCCTTCTCCTCCTCCTTCTCAAATTCAAAAACTCCTTGCATTTTTCTCTGTCTGAAAGACTTTCTTGCACACTCTTTACTTAGTAAATACTATTTTTTAGGTCTTCCTTTATGTCATCCTTGAATAATTCTTCTCTTTAATAAAGGTTAATTTTAATCTCATGTCAGACACCCATGTAGCAGCCAGGATATAACTTCTCAGTTGTGCATGTACAGGTGGCTAGAAAAGATTCTGCAGTTGGTATCACATTTGAGAGGAGGGTACTCAGTGAAAAAGCTTCACCAGAAGAAAATGAAGGCAGGTGTTTATGTATTTCTGCAATGGTGAAATTCCCATTAATAAACATTGAATTCCTAATTTGTGGAGAGAATGTGTGGATAGCACAGTCTGTGTATGTGCTGGGTTGTGAAATATACAAGATTAAGGATATAACGATTCATGTTTTCATTTTTATTATAATTATTGATTAATGATGTAGAATATTGGGATTCAATGTGCCATTGTCAAATGTACTATGGTCATAGCTATCCTTTCTATTTTCCCTCCTTTATCGCCCTTCCCCCCACCCCAATCCATTTCCTCTTATCTAACAGCTTCCCTTTTCTTTCATGTCATCTTTTTTTTTTCTCCTCAATTCCACATATGATAGAAAATATGTCTTTCTGATTTTGGTTTATTTACCTTAACATGATGGTTGCTAGTTCTTCCTGAAGATAGCATGATTTTTGTTCTCCTTATGGCCAAGTAATGCTCTGTTGCATATGTACTGGCAAGCACCTAGGCTTGTGAATAGTACTGTGAATTGATAACACCTCCTTTTTGAACTCTGAGACATCTTTGGGGGGATAACCATAAAGCGATGTTCCATCTAGATTCAGATACAATATAATGACTTGCTAGATCATATGATATATAGGGAGCTGGTCTATAGTGGGTGATTTGAGACCTAAGGCAAGATCTCTTAAATTTGGAATACTTTTCCATAATATTAATTTATCTGTAACAATGCATCACACTTGCTTAATTACCCTTAACATATATTAACGTGTAATAACCTATAGCCCAAATTGACTTAAATGCTCTGTAACAAAGTTCAAACTAAGAACAAAGAAACAGAAGAAAACAGGAAATATCTGGAAATAGGGCTCAGGATGGGGGAAAACTGTGTAGTAAAAAAGGCCTGGATAGCAAGATGGAATGAATAGATAAAAAGAGAATAGAAAGAGGCTACCAGTACCAGGCATTTCCACATTTCACAGTTCTGTGCTGGGTCATTAAGTCTTTTGCAGGATTTAGTCTTCTCATCCTTTCCATCCTTATCACTGATCCTGGTCATCCTTACTATTCAAACAGCATACAGAAGCATAGCGAAATCAACAGTGTCACTTACTACTGGGATGCTTGTTAACTCCTCTCCCATACCCTGCCACAGTGGCTTCTAGTATCCTCAAGAAACGTAGAACTGCAGACCTCTGAAATCCCATTGCCCAGAACAGGAAGAGGAGAAAATTTCATCTTCAAATCCATTAAGACTCTCATAACCTCTCACAAAATCTAGCTGAATATTTGACAAGCTGACCTCTGGTAGAATTAGAAATGTGAGGAAGGAGATTCGGGGTTCCCATTCTCACAGTTTTTCCTCCCACTGGAAGGAAGCTTGTGCAGAGTACAGAGATAGGAAAATGTCAGCCAAAGGATCAGAGAGGCCCTGACCAGCACAAGGAAAATGCACCTTATAATCAGCTCTGCTGAGGACATAGTTTCCCAGTGTTTATTACCAAAAGGATACAGAGACAAAAACCCACAGGCACTAGGATTCATGTAAAAAAAAGTTCCTTAATTTCTTAAAAGAATAGCCTCTGATTGGGTGGCATGGACAACAAGAAGAAATGAGAAAAAAAGCATAAAGATGTGAATAGACTTAGATGACTATAATGATATTTTTCATAATCAAAAATCTGTTCGACTTCACTGATGGTTTTTCTTTATTTCCCGAGTATTAATTGCTAAAAAACTGAAAACAATGTATAATTTTTTCTTTTTCTTTTCTTCCTCTTTTTTTCAGGCAGTCCTATGTTTGAATCCAGGACATTGTATGTGCTAGGGAAGCACTGTACCTCTAGCAAACAGTGTTTATTTTTAAGGAAATAATAGATACATTTCTCATAGAGCCAGTTTATTATTGTTGCATTATAACTAATCAATGATATCATAAAATTAAGTTGTTGTTGTTGTAATAGTCATGACTCGTTTTCTCTTTTGATGGAATTGTTTAGGTACCAGGAATTGAATTCAGGACCTCTCTGAGGGGATTGTTTAGACTTTGAAATTTTTCCAGTATGAAACAGACCTATACCTAAATACCCTTAAAAGTTGCCATATCGTATGACTATTACTTTATTTTTGTTTTTGTAGTGCTGCGGATTGAACCCAGGCCTAGTGGTATGCAAGCAGCCCTGTGACTTAACTATATCCCCATCCATTATTTTAGAGTTAAAGTTAATTTTAGTTTTAACTAATACTAATCTCCATAAGGTAACTGGAACATGTCAAAATCTTGAAAAAGAAATAAGAACTTATTTTTTTGTTTATGTATTTAATTACTGTGGTGCTGGCAATTAAACCGAGAGCCCTGTCATGCTAAGTAAACTATGCTACTTAGCAGTACCTCCAGCCCCATTTAGTTAGTAAACCTTTCTAATCAGGAAGAGTTGGCCCAATGGAAAATTTGCTTTAAACATTAAATACACTCTAGTCTGACTCTTAAAATTAATATATTTAATGGATGAAGCCTGTCACAATTTAAAGCTTTTCATTTCTTGAAGCTAAATGTATCATTGATTAATAAAATGTTTTAAGAGGGGAGACATTACCTTGTACAAACAAATAGCTTCAGATAACATCTATGAAAGTAGTCATAGAAATGACCATGCATGTAGGATTTGAGAGTTTCACACTTGGATAGAAATTTACACAAACCAGATTTCCCCTGGGGTGTCACAAAATAAACTAACAATAATGTCACACACATCTCGTGTTATTTTATTTACCAAATTAAATTTCTGCTCTGGTGATAAAAGGTCACCCAGAGCACTCTGTAAGATAATATAGGAGAGTTCCCAGATGAAATCAAAACCAAGCCAAGCAGAATATTTTCACTCAAAGAGATTAGAAATCCGTGATAGAAAAGTTCAAGTTTGTTGTGACCTTATTTGATTAAATTTACTTTTTCAGCGGTGCCCCCTGAATCTATTATTTATTTTGTTCTTTGTGTTACCAGGTTTTTTTTTATGTGTTAAAGACATATAAAGGGGTTGCAAATAGTGTACATTTCTTCTTAAATTTCTCACATTTTCATAAGTGTTCTACAACTCGTATCCAGTGTTTGCAGGGTACTTGTGAATACAGCATTCTCTCTCTCTCTCTCTCTCTCTCTCTCTGTCTCTCTCTCTGTCTCTGTCTCTCATACACACACACACACACACACACACACAAACACACAAATTGTCCTTTCTTTAGAAGTAATACTCCAAGGAATAAAAAAAGGAAGTAAAGTAATAGATGTAATAGAATGCTGAGTGCAGTGCGCTGGAGCCCTGCTTTACCCTTCCTTTCATGCTGTTTGGAACTGCCGAGTCTGCTGGGCTCCCATTTTCACCTAGAGAAATAAGAGGACCCATAGCACTGTTGTGAAATTAAAATCAGACAACGAATGTAAATGACAGTGAATGTATGGCCAGCAACACAGTACAGAGTGACAAATAATATTTACTCTTTTTACTATTTTCCTATAGGATGAAGTCATATGGATATTATAAAATATATTACATATAGGTAGACTTCAGTAGGGACTGTGAGAGTAAAAGCAAATGGGTACTTCGGGTTTGTTTTTATGATTCTAAAATTGAAAAATGTATATAAAAATCTAAATGGTTGATCCATTTTGACAACATATGTATCTATGATATTCGGTTCTTTTGGTGCTGTTTCCCAATATTCTGTGTCATAGATGAAGAAGTTAAGGCATTGAGACTTGAAATGTTTATTCAAGTTCACGAAGGAGCATTAACAGCCGGAGATCTGAACAAGCAGAATATTCTACATTGCCCCCATGAAATTTGTACGGATGTACTTTAAATTTACCTAAGAAAATAAAATATAAATAAACATCAGACAGACAAAGTATTGTTACTCATTTAATGAGAGAAAGATTCAGTTAATTTTTTTATAATAGAAACTAATATTCTCAAGCAAAACAAGAACTGAGAGTAAATTTGGCAACTTGGAAAACTGAAATTGAGTAAAAACATTTCAAGATTAAAAAAATTTTTTTTGAGTATTCCTAATTAAAAGGAAAAGATAAATGAAGTATGGCTTGAGGACCTGATTCAGAGACTAGCTACCTGGTTTAATGCCAGATTATTGTACATCTAAAACAGAATGTTACAATGGATTGAATACAGTAGCAAATGTGAGGATCCTGCTGTCTCTTATTAAAGAAATTCACAAAAAAAGTGAACCAATGCCCTCCTCTTGCTAAAATTATTTTTTGTTTCACAAAATAGACTCATTTTTCATAAAAATGCTTATGTTAATGTAATGGAGTTAGTGTGATTATTTTTTTAAATGAGTTTTTTAAAAAATCTTGCTTCCTAAGTTTTAAATTCAAGTATGCTAAATACTAATAGAGATAAATGCCCAAATCAAAAGCTCTCCAGCACCAAAAGGAGTTTTTAAATGAAAAGTGTTCAGAAAATAGGTCTATATTCTGTGGGTTGCTTTTCCTAGCTTCTCTCCCCTCATTCTCTTATCTCTGACCAGAGAACCAGCCTGTGTCCTGTGCCCTGCAGCAAGTTTCTCAAACTCATTACCATATGAAAGAAATTTCCAGTGTCTTACCCTTCCTATTTGATGGCTAATGTTTAAAGTGCTACCTCTGTTTTCTTCTTGGAATTTGTTCCTTTTATGGCAATAAACTACTCTGATTTCCAAACAACCTTCCTGATTACTCCTTTTTTTCTTCACTGGTTTCTTATTCCAAGGGATTTTCCCTTTTTTCAACTTTGTCTGTAGATCAGAAGTCTTTCCTGTGGTGTCAAGCAAAAAGCATTTCAGTTGCCACCTGGCTATTTGCATCTCAGTGTCACACTTAACCTCTTGCTTGCCAGTACTTTCCCTGAGTCATCTGATGTTTGTGCCTGAGCTAGAAGCTCAGTACTCCTAGGCAGTTTCGCATTTCCAGAGTGAGTTTTCACTCTTGCCACGCGTTCTGTGCTCTCTTTGTTCCTCTGTGGCTTTCCAGTCCATTGCCGAAAATGCAGGATCAAAACCTTACATCACACTCTTGGGCCACTTTGATAGTTAATTATTGGCTGCTGTCTTCCCCAAGGAGAATGTCATTTGCTCAACTGGCCCTACATAGTATCAGATTTATCAGTGAGATTGGTCGTTTTCAACTTTTACTCGTGAAAATTCTTGAAAAAGAATTTTTAGAAAAGTAGTTCCAACATTTAACAACTAAATTGTGCTCACAGATTTGCTGCTGAAACCTTAAGTGAAAAAACACTGTGTGTATCTCAGTAGAGGAAGGGAATCCCAGACCTGGGTACCCAGGGGGCTCTCTTCCCAGCTGTTCTTTAGTTCCCCTAGTAAAATTACAAGGGCTTGTGAATGCCAGTGAGCCCAGGGTCAATAAAAGACACAGACTGCTGTCCTCCCAGTGCAGCTTCCCTGAGTCAGTCCTCTATCACAAGGCAGCTACTATACTGGACCACGATTATCCTAAGCAAGTGTGGAGGCAGAGGAGCAAAAGACAGGTTGCTTTGAGGACTAGGAAATGAAGAAAATAGAAGTCACCATTGTCCCAAATGTAGATTTTAATTTACATAGGGAAAGAAATGTTGGAGAATTTAGTTCTTTAGTGTCCTGAAATGACACACAACAGCTAAGAAATCTAGTCTCGTGATTTCACATTTGCTCTATTTTTAGCATTTTATATTTATTTACATATTTGCCTTTGCTGACATGCTTTATTTGTTTCTGCATAAAATATCCATTTTATTGCATTCTTTTTTCCCTCTTGGCCAATTTGTTTTATTTTACTTTATATAATTAAGTTTACTGGTACATTTTAGAAACAGATAATTATCATACTCATCATAGAGAATTTGTACCTGTACATGATGTATTTTGATTTCTGTTTTTTTCCCAAGCTACTCTCTACATTTTCATAACTCTCAAATTTATAATCCAGCTCTGACTTGCCCCCGAGTTTCAGATACAAACTATAATCTGCACTTGGATTTGAAAACATCTCAAATTTGACCATTTAATGTAGAATTCTCGATTTCTTCTTCTTTCCCTGATTTTCCTTCAAAACCTCACTCTGTCCAAATTAGCCCCCATGTTAGTAAATGTCTCTTCCTTTCACCTAGTTGCTAAGATGAAAATCTAGGCATCTTCCTTATTGTTTTTTATTGTCATTACATCCGCGCACAATTCTTACCCTGCACATCCTAATAGTTTCACCTTCATGCTAACCCACGGCTCACACTTTCGCTCACACTCAGGCTCAGCCCCTGCTGTCTCCTCCTTGCCAGATTTTCCCTCCATCACAAGCTCAGTCCTGCCATGGGACTTTTAGGTCTGCAGTTCTGCCCACCACGGATTGTCATCCTTCTGATTTTAATGTGATTCATTCCTTTAGATATTACCTCTTCAGGGAAGCTTTCTGACCTCTGTGTTATGCCTTGTCTCCTTCCACTGCTTTTTGTTTCCTGTAACACTACTTGAACACATTGTCTGCTCTTATACATTTAGTTTTCTCCTATCTGAGTAGAGGTATCAGGAGGGCAATAAGTTGTAACATTCATTTCCATGCCCCTGTAATCTAGAGCAAAGCCCTACACATGGCAGTGGACATGCCCTAGGTGTTGGATGGGGGAACAGCTTGTTAGATAGAATTAAACTTGGGTAATCAACTTTCTCAAATGAACTCAAATGCAGGAATTCAATTTACTGTATAATATACCAATATGTATTGGTTTTGATTTATTCAGAAGTTAATTTTCAAAGCAGAAATTAGTGATGACAGTGCTACTCACAGATTAACATGTAGTTATTTTTTATTTTTATTTTTTATCAGAACATTTCTTCTCTTTCTGTCATCCTCCACTCCTTTTTTGTGTTGGTTTATTTCTGAAAAAAATTAATTAGTATATATTTGATATACATAATAATTATATTCATCTTGGAGAATTGATAGTATATATATATATATATATAAATTTTTAATCATTTTTACTTTGCTTTCCTCTCCCCACTTGTCTCCCCTACCTACTCCTTGTAGAATAAAGGAGCAGTAAAATGAGTATATTTTAAGGGAGTTTTGTTTTGGGCACACGAAGAATATACACTGGGCTTACTAAAAACAGTATTTTATGCCTTTAATTCAAAACAAGACTAGTCCTCATACAAACTTTCACTGACATCTTTATTGGGGAGAATTATGTGATTATTCCAATACTGGCTTCAATTTACAATTTGAAGGAAAACTCACTCAATTTAGGGAAGGAAACAATCTACTAAATAATGCTTAAATGTGACAACTACAGCTTTATACAACAGTCTGTAGCATGTATTGCTATATATTGTTTTTAATAATAAATTAAGAATGTTAATTTCTAGACTGAAAATAGTTTCAATAAGTATGTTGAGTTATATTTTCCATATCTCTCAGTAAGCATCGGTTTACGTTTCCCTTCCTTTCTTCCTCCCTTCTGTCTCATCTCTATTCCACAGACATAAATTTTTGTGGTGGCCAGTTCCACAAATAATACTTTTTGTCATAAAGTGCTTCTGACAAAAGTCAAACATTTTATTCCTGTGAGTAATTAACCTCATTTCAAGGACTAACAAACAAGTAACAGTTGGCTATTTGGGCTTTAAAGTTGTGTTTAGAAGATGTTGTCTTTTAGTTGGTAGAAGTGAGGAAACAAGGAAACTATGGATCATGCTGTTCTAGTGAAAATTTTGGGAAAAAATAAACTAGAAAAAACTGAGCCGATCCTGTAATCTGCTGAAATGCTGAGCTTTTCTAATGCAGAGTAGTAAACCAAAGTCACTTAGAGTACTTCCAAGAAAATTACTGGGTTTTGTCTATTTATATTCCTTTCTTTTTTCCTTTTTTCTTTTTTTCCCTAAAAAAGTAATTAAGTATTCCTTACTTGTAGAGGAGCAGTTGCTCTGATAATATGGTCAATAAATGCAAGATTTCTAATTGTTTCTCTCCCAAAGATTTTCAGTTAAAGTAATAAAATAAGAATCTTAAAGGGGAAAACTATGTAACCTGAATTAAATAGCCATTTTAAATGTTATTATGGCAGTGTAAAATGATACTGTGTGCTCAAATATCTAAAAATCTTTGAAACGTTTAAAACGGTATTTTTAGAAGTACTTAGGGTATTGTATAGGGAGTCTTATGAAACTTTTTCAAGGTATAGAATTTTGAAATTCTCAACCTCAGTTTATGACTATAAAATGATAAAAGCAAGTACCTCTGCCTCCTAGCATTACTGTGAAGGTTAAATGACACAGTGACATGAAACAGCACATTGCCTGGTATACAAGTCAAAGCTAAATAAGTGATAACCAAAAGCAACAAAAACTTATAAAAATATAGCTAATATATAGAACTGAAAGAAGCACTTTGAGAATGAATACAGCTACCATAAGTGATAATACATAGACCAAAATTATGGATCAGGGTGGTCCCTGTGTCTAATAGAATAAGTGGATTCCCTATCAACAATATATTAACATAGCAAGCAATGATCATTCTTTTTTACATAAGCACAGGGAAGCAAAGCCGGGTATCAGTGTTGATTCATATTTTCAAGCAGCAATATTTATCAGGATTGTAGATTAATTGAGCTTTGTTCACAAAAATAAAAATCTCTGGTAATTTTTCAAATATGTTACATGCTAATTTGACATTTCTTACAAATCAGACACTTTCCCAAGATTTTGCTGTTTGCCTGGTTAAAGCTAATATTTGCTCCAAGTGTTTTCAAACTGTTAGCTTTTTTCAAAAATATCTTCGCAGTTAAGGTGTTGTTATTTCAAAGTGCCTATGACTGGTTTCCTACCAGAAATTAAAATAACATATAATGAGAACAAAATATGTTTTCACTTGGAAATGCAATTAAACCTACGAGGAGAAACAGTACCTTTCTAAACAAGATGAAAACAGCTGTGTTTATGAAGCTGTTCTAATGGTATTAGAATTTGTCTTAGAGAAA
>PVLA01016023.1:0-22428 GCA_004027455.1 Hydrochoerus hydrochaeris
TTGACCTGTCATTCACTGTCACTCTTTTCCCAGTTCCCAGTTGGTTTCACTGGTTCAGACACTCCAGCCAGGTGTTCCGAGTCCCCTCCCCCGCTCACGTTAAACTGGCTCCATCCATTCATTCAGCTGCCCAGCCAAGGGGCTAAGGCCCCTGTTTCTCAGGGGGCACAGATGTATGCTTAACCAGGCATCAAGATGATCAGTGGACAGTATGTGCCACCACATATAGGCTCCCCCGAAGTGCCACCTTCCTTTCCTGCTCTCCCTTCCCTTCTCTGTTCAATCCTAGAATGGAAATTCTTAGAATTATGGCAGAGGGATCCATTGCTTTTACCATCAATCACGTTGTTCCTAGTTTGAGTTCCTGTGAGCACCATGAGTATCACTGAAGGAAGGTGGGACTTTGAAAAGTGTTTGAATGAGAGAAGGAGGTTTTGGGTTTCTGAAGCCTAGTGGCCAGGGAGTTAGCTCAGTGGCATAAGTGCCTGCTTGGCCAGTGCTAGGTAGTGAGTCCGACGTGGTACAAAAAAAAAAAAAAAATGCATGATTGCTTAAAATGAGGCCAAGTGCCATGCATGTGAAAAGGACAGACATTTACTGAACACTAATGAACGCATCCAGTCCAGAGTCTATCATTAGGGGACAAAAAGGCTAGGACCCAGAGCTATTCTTGGAAGTCTCTAGTGTAGTCCAAAGGTTGGTAGGACAGGAGGCCCTGGAAGGAGCTGAAGGAAGCCCTGATCCTGATGAGTGCTGGTTCAGGCTCCTGGCAACCATCAGGTGTCTCCCATCCTGTTCCTGAGCCCAGCCGCTGACATAAACTGATTTTATGAGCCATTGACTATGAGATGTGGCTGTCAACAGACATTGCTGAGGCGTGAAGAGCAGGTGGCCAGGAAGCTCGGAGGCCTGGAACTGCAGAACACAGGCAGCCTCCACCCAGCCCCTCAGCCCTGGAGGTCTCACCTTCCTCCAGGACCCACAGCAACGAGCGTGCACCATGAGTGGGCAAATCGGACCAAAATCTTCACTCTCTTAAGGCCAGTATCCTATCAGAGAAGCTGGTAAACACTGTCAAAGAGCCACAGGAGACTGGAGTGAACACAAGGATGATTACAGGGCAAGCAGGCATGGGTTTAGATAGAGGAATCATGAGCCCCTGTGAGCAGGTGGCACTGGAAAGGGACTGAACTGCTGGGTGGGTGGAGCCAAAGCAAAGACCTAGAAGACCCATTGCCTCTGCTCTTCTCTGCTCTGCTCTTCTCCCAGCACTTGTCATGGGAGGTGACATGGTAATCTCATCTTTTTCTTGGTTCCTTAGTTTCTCAGTGTTCCCAAAGACAAAATACTCAACAGGTATTAAGCCTTTCTATGTTCACAGTGAGGTAGGTGTCTACCATGGCTTTGGAAACTCCCTTCCACCACAAAATCCCAAACAAACAAACACCAATCTCATGACTCGGAGCTCTGAGAAGGAAGTTTGATACTTTCATTGGAGGGTGGTGTTGATACAGCAGAACCACATCTTGCAGCCTGGTGAGAGCAGCTGATTACAGTGCCTTGGATTTTGGAAGAGGCAGAGCACTCTGGAGACCAATACAGGCCCCTAAGAAATCTGAAGCCAAAGCTCTATGATGTCACTTTGAGGGGGAAAGAGATAAAGACACGTGGGCACAGTCAGAGACAGCAACAGAGAGCCTTCATATACATCTGAAAGACAGGGAGGGAGGGAAGGAGAGAGGGAGAAAGAGAGAGAGAGAGGGAGAGAGAGAGAGAGAGAGAGGAGAGAGATCAGGACCATTTTAAATTTTGCTTAGGAAGTTTTCCCAGAAAGACAAGAGGACCCTCCACCACACACACATACCCTGGAGAGCTGAGTGGCCAGCTAGATTCCCAACACTGAGAGAAACAAACAAAGCAACCCACCAGAGGGCCTGCTTGTCTCCACAAAGCACATCCCAATGTCCTCACCCCAAACCCAGGAAGCAGGTAACTCAGATATCACTGCCCCTCACAGAGAGGCCAAGCAGGGACCACAGACTGATTGTTCCAGGGCCAACCACAAGATTCTGACTTGTCCCCTCCTCCTCCTCATCCTCCTCTTCCTTCTCCTTCTCCTTCTCCTGCCTTCTGCCAACACTGCACAGGTCACAAAACACTGTCACAGAACCAGAAGAGAAAGGAAAGGGAGATGAGAAGAGCCCTGTCTCGGGGAAAGCGTGCCTGCAGTCTATGCAAGCTGTCCATTGGGATGATTCTATCACTCACTCCCTTTTGCATTACTCCAGGATGATGGGTGGGATGGCTGGAGTCGCAGAAGAAGGTTGCTACCCAGGGGTAAGAAAAAGGTCTGGGGTCTGCCGTGCCTTCATCCAGCAGTAGGGAAGACTTGGTCCCCGGGCCAGGACTGAGCAGGCAGTGGGTGAGTGGGAAGGGCACAGAGCTGAGCTCTGACTGCACCCCATAAACCCTACCTCTTCAAGGCATTGACTGAGGAGACCTCATCTGACCTGACAAAAAGCCGTTCCTACCCGCACACCCTTCGTTGTCCCAGCATCTTCTTGGACTTCCCACATCCTGCAGCCCAGCCTCAGTCCTAGCCTGGGATGCCCCATTAGCTGCTCAACCAAGCTGCTGGAGCCTCAGCTAATGGCCCTGCCACCCCGCCCCTCTCTCCTTTCCAGCTCACTGCCCATTCCATGCATCCTCTGGGAGCCTGGTGAGGGGACTCCTGAGCCTCAGAAACATCTGGCAGCATCAAGAGGTGAGTCTCGCTTTCTGTCGCTCCTCTCTTCACTCTTCACCAACAACTATTCCGTAGACTCCCAGGTCTTCCCACCCAGGGTAACCCCTGAGACTTCAGGTTTTTCCCCAGGACACTGATGCGACCTGGCTTCCCCCTGGGCTCTCCTCTGGGACTCCCTTTGCCCACCCCTCGGCCTGGTGTACTTTGTATGCAAACTCTGACTTCTCTTCCAAGATAGGGGTCCCACTCCTGCTCCACACGTGGGGACCAGCTCCTCTGGCCAGGGATGGGGCACAGAGTAGATTCAGGCTCTAATTCCAGTGCCCGTGTACCCTCTCCAGGCCTGTGTGAACTCCTCCTCCATTCTCTCCCTAGGGTCTCAGGAATCCAGAGGTGTTCACTCTTCTGGTACAGCACACCTGCACTATTTCTCTATTATACCGAAACTGCTCCCTTCCTCTTAAGAGGTCCCATGGTGTCTAGACTGCTGAGAACCAAAGGCTTGACATCCTCCTTTCTGATCCAGCCCCTACCACTTCCTCCTGTTGGACTCTGCTTCTTGTCTCACTGGTGGCAGCTGACACTCCAGGCTGTGGGGAAGCCAGAGTGGGAATTCCGGAATCTCCTCCTGTGCTGGCTGGCGATCTGAGGACAGGGAGCAAGAGGATCACAGCAGCAGCAGTGGCCACTGCCTCCAGCCCCATGGATTTGCCCCCGCAGCTCTCCTTCGCCTTCTATGTGGCCGCCTTTGTGCTGGGCTTCCCGCTCAATGTGCTGGTCATCCGCAGCGTGGCGGCCCAAGCGCGGCTCCGCCTCACCCCCAGCTTGGTCTACACCCTCAACCTGGGCTGCTCTGACCTCCTGCTGGCCATCTCGCTGCCCCTGAAGGCAGTGGAGGCCCTGGCCTGGGGGGTCTGGCCCTTTCCAGGTGCACTCTGCCCAATCTTTGCCCTGGTCCACTTCACCCCACTCTATGCGGGTGGTGTCTTCCTGGCTGCTCTGAGTGCTGGGCGCTACCTGGGGGCTGCCTTTCCCCTGGGCTATCAAGCCCTCCGGAGGCTGCGCTACTCCTGGGGGGTGTGTGTGGCCATCTGGGTCCTGGTGCTCTGTCACCTGGGGTTGGTTCTCATAATAGAGGCTCCAGGAGGTTGGTTGCACAATAGCACTGTTTCCCTGGGCATCAACAAAGCTGTTAATGGCTCCCCTGTGTGCCTGGAGGCCTGGGACCCCAGCTCCGCTGGCCCCGCCCGCCTCAGTTTCTCTCTGCTGCTCTTCTTCGTGCCCTTGATCATTACGGCCTTCTGCTACATAGGCTGCCTCCGGGCACTGGTCCACTCAGGCCTGAGCCATAGGCGGAAGGTAAGGGCAGCCTGGGTAGCTGGCGGGGCCCTGCTCACACTGCTTTTGTGCCTGGGACCCTACAGTGCCTCCAATGTGGCTAGCTTCCTGAACCCTGGCATGGGTGGTCCGTGGCGGAAGTTGGGGCTCATCACAGGGGCCTGGAGTGTGGTATTCAATCCACTGGTGACAGGCTACTTGGGAACAGGTCCTGGCCGGGGGATGACATGTGCTGCAAGAATGCAAGGAGGACCATCCCAGAAGTAGCAGTCCCTGCTGGGTAGAAGAGGCATGGAAGAGAGTCCAGTCACTTCTCCAGCCTCTGCCAGAACTGCAGAGCAGCCCTGCCCGGAGCCACTCATGGAAAGAACTGAGCCTGGAGAGGCTGCATCCTGGTCCAGAGAGAGCGAAGCCCAGAGCTGGGCTCAGGCGAGGTATGTCTCCAGCCTGTTCCGTGCCCCAGTCCTGACTGCCTGACTGCTGGAGGACTACAGACAGGCCTTGCGCTCACAGAACGGAGGAGAAAAGTTTGCCTCTAATCTGGAGGTTTGCCACCCCCTTGACATATTTACTGTAAAGAACATTTTAATTTCTGGAGGCAGGAGACATGATAATACTGGTATATCGTATCCAACTCACAAGGGGGCAGCATTTGAACTGCAAACTGGAAGCTGGCCTGGGAAGGGCTACAAACTGCTGCTGGTGACAGTTGCAAACTGTCCCTAATAAGTGACAGGTATCATGCTGAATGCTCTACAATGACTGTTGTCTCGTTTCATCTTCACACAATGCTCTCCCATCAGTTTGCTTGCTTTTTAAGAGGCAATGTCTCACTACGCTACCCAGGCTATTTTCTAACTCCTGGACTCAAGCAGTCCTCCTGCCTCAGCCTCTCTAGTATCTGCACATACAGAACAGTTCTGTGGCTCACAGCACTCTTCCTTTTAGCCAGGTGATGCTGTCCAGATAGGTAGACACCAGGCAGACAGGGTAACACTGACTAAATTCCACCCTGTGCTTTGCTCACCCGGGCACCGGCCTGCCTTGCTTCGGTTCAAGGGAAGAGCACCCTGTTCTAATTTGAACAAAGGCACCACCCATCCCTCCAACAGCAGGCAGCATCCTGGAAAGGGGTGCTTTTCCACCATCTGCCCCAAAGCCCTCTGGAGTAGCTATGGCCCCACGGCTGGTATATCACCCTCATGTCATGTGCCAGAATCTTCCCCAGCCTCCACAGCAAGAGAGGGCTGGGAGTCGGATACAATTCTTCAGAGCAGGATCCCCAGCACCAAGGGACATTTGAAAACATGGGGCACTGCTTAACGCCTAGATTGTGGCACATTTAGGAAGATGAAAGGTGGCACCCAGGCCCATGAGAGGGAGGGCAGGGAAGAAAGTTATGAATGAGAAAAGCACCTGGGCACCTGCTCAGATGCTGCCATGCTGAGAACCAGACTTTTTCCTCTAATAGCAACAGTGCCACCACATCCGGGAGCACAGCTATAGCTGTGTGGGTGGCGTGTACCAACTGGTTTAAATAAATGGGGGCTTCTCTGGGGGCTGAAATATGTGTAAGTGAAAGGATTTTTGTTTTATTCAGTGGTGGATTCCCAGCATCTAGAAGAGAGACTGGCTTATAGTAGGTGTTTAGTAAATATGTGTTGAAGGAGAAGTGCTCCTAATAGCACTCCACCCACAGTTCTATTGCCTTTGATTTATAAATCAGGAAACAGGCCAGAGAAGTTAAGAAATTTTCTGTGAAAGTTAGAAATAAGCTTGGCCCCTGCGTAGTAGTGAAAACTCAAGAATTTTAGCAAAAGTCTCAACTCCAGCCTAGGTGGACCCACTGCTTGTCCCTCTCAGGCTAAGAATCACTCTCCATTCCCATGGCTCTGGGCCCCCTGCTGGATGCTGGGTCACTGCTCTTGGTTACCTCTACTTCCCCCCACTCAGGGAAGAATCTAAATTTTTCTGCGGGTCTGGGAGGTCCTGTGTGATTCCTCCCACCTTCTGCCCCCCTGGAGCCCTAAACCCTTTGCCTTTAGTAGGTCAAGCCGCACACCGGTGGTCCCCCTACCTGCAGTGTCTTCTGATTCTCTTTGCTTCTTTGTTTTGATGGCTTTATTATACTCCCTCTCACTCTACTCTCTCTCCAGTATAACCATAATGACAGGGAAAAAGGTTGCTTGTTTTTCTTTTTTGTTCCCAGCTATATTTTTAAGAAATGAATTGAGATACAATGTATATAACATAAAACTCCCCCCTGCCCAAGTCTATGGGGCAATGGAATGTAGTAAAGTTACTGTTAGGTGCACCCGTGGCCATCCTCTCGGTCTTGGAACTTTCACCACCCCACTAAGATACTTCACCTTCACCTATAGTTCATCTCCATTTCTACCTGCAGTCCCTGGGCTAGCAACTAATCTACATTCTAAATTTGCCTGTTCTGAACATCTTATCGAAATGAATCATATAAGATAATGTCTATGTCTGGCTGGTTTCACTTAGCATAATGATCACCCATGCTGTAGTGCATGTAGGTAGTTTGTTGGATTTTATTGTCAAATAGGATATCATTGTATGAATGTGCATATTTGTTTATTCATTTATTAGCTCATGGTGATATTTCTTCTTGTTGTCTACTATGACTAATACTGTTATGCACATTTATGAGAGTCTTTGCATGCACATATGTTTTCATTTCTTATGAGTAAATAACTGTAATGTAATGAATAAATAACTGTAATGAATTTGTTGGGCCTCATGGTAAATTTATGTTTAAGTTTTAAGAAACTGGCAAATTGTTTCCAAAGTGGTTGTACTGTTTTGTATTCTCACAGCAATGAATGAGAGCTTAGGTTTCTCCCTGTCCTTGTCAACACTTGTTATTGTCACCAAGCAGCTGAGGGTTCTTTTGCTCAGTTCAGGTAGAAAACATGAATCAGCAAAGTGCAACTCTGTTAGCAGCTCCAGGCTTTGAGCACCAATGGTTCTTAGCCCTTAGTGTCACACCT
The DNA here is from genome assembly GCA_004027455.1 of Hydrochoerus hydrochaeris. Lineage (NCBI taxonomy): Eukaryota > Metazoa > Chordata > Mammalia > Rodentia > Hydrochaeridae > Hydrochoerus > Hydrochoerus hydrochaeris. Next base: position 7,099 of record PVLA01016023.1, read on the forward strand.
GGAGCCTCGGTGCTGGTAGACTCCAGTTAATTCTAAACACAATACTGGATGCCATCTGTCAACTCTGCCTGTTGCCTCTAATGCTGCCTGTCAGCTGCGGGTCTCTTCAGAAGTAACGTCCTTAGTGTTTATAATTTTCTTTTACAACAATCTCTCTGTGATCACTACTCAAGACAAGAACCTCAAGACTATCCCATCTGAGAAATAAATCACAAGTGGATTCAGTGGAGTGAGGCTGTTGGAACAGGACCTATCTTACAGCACAGAGACATGAATGCACAGAAGAGGTCTTCCTACACCAGTCTTAGGAGTGGAAGGGGAGTGCTCTTCATATGATATATATGCCACCCCATGACTGAATTGGTCTAAAATCTGTCATTTGATTGCTCTAAATCTCAGCCTGCAAATTGGTCTACACTCAAGCTTTCTGGCTGGAACTGGCTGATTGTCTAAATTCAATTCTACTACTTGATTCAAATTCAAGCCTGGAAAATCAAGGCAGACGTCTCCCAGAGTAGGTATGGGGCATCCAGGATGGTCACAACTGTCATGGAGACAGTACAGGGCACATCAGGAGATATGCTTGTTTGATTGACAGCTGTCATATCTTCAGCAAAACATGGCAGGGCCAAAGCTAGGAATCTCCAGGAGAGCTAGCTGTGCTAACCACAGCTTACTGGGGTTTGGGGAAGTTGGAGATGTTAATAATAGGTGTGGATCCCTTCCAGATCTTTGCTCCCTGGGGGTGGTTTCTCATTGCTTTAGAGAAGGCAGCAGCATGTGGAGCTGTGCTTGGCAGGGGAGGGCACCTCAGCCACAGCCAAGGTGTACCTCCCATCTCATCAGCCAGGTGAGTGGTTGCAAAGTGACCTGCGAGGACACCAAGGCAAGTTGTGGAAGTGCATACTTAGAGGGAACCAAAGGTGAGCAACAGGTAGCAAGGAGAAAGGGGCGGGACAACATTCAGGAGACTACACCCTCTCTGGCCTGCACAGGGGGAGGAGAAGAGCCTCAGGAGCTTCTCATTGTCTCAGTACTGTCTGACTTTTGCTGGTAACCATTCTAGTGGGCAGCAAATGCTATTGCACTGTAACTGGTAAGTATTTGAGGGAACAGATATATTACCTTTGAAACCACCCAGAACTTGGGCTTGACCCTTGGTGGTGATATTTAACAAGGTATTTCAGCTGGAGCAATTCACTGCCCCATTGTGACATAAAAGGATTTTGAGAAATAAAACGGTGGTGCCCCAAGAATAGGGTCATATGTCACTAAAGTAGTTGCTAGTTTTATCACCACAACCGTCACTCCATCATGTTAACCCCAGGGAAACCAGCATTGCACCAGGGACTACAGCAGGGATGGTGCCAGGGTCTGTCCTTAGCATTTGACACACATTAATATCTTAGTCTATAAGAGTATCACCATAATTATCTCTCTTTTGTAGATGGGAAAATGGGATAGACACAGAACTGAAGTCACTTGCCCTGAATCACAAAGTTAGCAGGAAAGAGTCAGCTCAAGAGCCCAGCCCTCTGTCATCACATCGTGCCTCCTGCCCTTAAGAGGCAAACTGGAAAAGTGCCATTCTAGAGAAGCAGACAAAATTCAAGTGGAGGAGAGGGGAGGAGAAGTCACAGCCGTTGGCTTGGGCCTGTTTGGGGCATCCCAGCTGAGTGGCCAGAGGAGCGAGCCTCACGGCTGTGGAATTTGCTCTTCTTTTTGCATAGTGACGCAGCCCTGGTAACAGAGCTCAAGGCATCTTTTGTGCTGCTGTTCTACAGTGAGTGACGTCATGGGCATTGCCAGGTCCTTATCGTTTCTGCAAATAAATAGCTCACCCACTTGGTCTGCAGAGCCGGCAAGGTGCTGCATGGCAAAGCGCTTGGGTTCTCCAATAAGCAGGTGAGCATGAGGCTGAGGGGCTGGGTGGACAAGTGCTTTGGTGCTTTCTGTGCTTGGGGAATGGCAGGAGACAGGGAAGGACCAGGAAGGTAGGTGGGCTGACTCTGCTGGGGAAAACATGTGGTGACACACAGGGAGGTTTTGGTGACAATATTATTGGCGGATGGGTAAGATGCTCTAGAGAGGGACAGGAAGATCTCCAGCCAGACTACTTCCATTTCTGTCTTGCACCAGTGGCCAAGATGATGAACCCAATGCCAGACCAGTGGTCCTTCTCCAGTAGCCACTGGCTCTACTTCTCCGTGTACCTATTGGCCTTCCTGGTGGGGCTGCCCCTCAACCTGATGGCCCTGGTGATCTTCGTGGGTAAACTCCGGCGCCGCCCAGTGGCTGTGGATGTGCTGCTGCTCAACCTGACCCTCTCGGACCTGCTGCTGCTTGTCTTCCTGCCCTTCCGCATGGTGGAGGCGGCCAGTGGGATGACCTGGCCCCTGCCCTATATCCTTTGCCCCATCTCTGGCTTCCTCTTCTTCACCAGCATCAACCTCACCACCCTCTTCCTGGCTGCTGTGAGTGTGGAGCGTCTCCTGAGCGTGGCCTACCCTCTGTGGTACAAGACCCGACCGAGACTGGCTCAGGCTGGGCTGGTCAGCGGTCTCTGCTGGTTCCTGGCAAGTTCGCACTGCAGTGTGGTCTATGTCGCCGAATTCTGGGAGTACTCCAACGAGAGCCAGGGCACTAATGGGACCTGTTACCTGGAATTCAGAGAGGACCAGCTGGCCATTCTCCTGCCCGTCCGGTTGGAGCTGGGTGTGGTCCTTTTCGTGGTGCCTCTGCTCATCACCATCTGCTGCTACAGCCGCCTGGTGTGGATTCTTGGCCGGAGCTCCAGCAGGCGCCGGCGCAGGAGGGTTGTGGGCCTGCTGGTGGCCACTCTGCTCAATTTCCTTGTCTGCTTTGGGCCTTATAATGTATCACACGTGGTGGGCTACATTCAGGGCAAGAGCCCGACATGGAGGGGTTACGTGCTGCTCCTCAGCACTCTGAACTCCTGTGTCGACCCCCTCGTCTACTACTTCTCATCATCTAGGTTCCAAGTGGACTTCCATGAGCTGCTTGAGAGGCTGACCAGCTACCGCAGGCTCTGGCCCTGGCAGTCAGGAAGTTAACATGGAACTGAAGGTCAAGGATTGAGGACAGTGGTTGGCGCAGGACTGTCTGACCTAGAAATCAGGAGTGGACTCAGGGAGAGCTTCAGAACAGGTAGCCTTATGGCCTGTGCTGAAATTGAGCTCCTCTGGGGCAGAAAGGCAAAGCAAGTGTGTGTCCCCAGGGCAGAGCCTAACGCAAGCCAGGCTGGATCCCAGTGTGGCTCTGGGACAGAGCAGCCATTCACACTTCCTAGGGGTGTGCTGAACTCTGGAGATCTTGCTTTCTTTCCCTTCATCCCACCCTTGCGAGGCTGCCCTGGAGGAAAATGAGCCAGTGCCCAAGACAAAGACAGCTGTCCATGGCTTAGAACAGGAAAGTGCAGGAGGGAGGAGGCAGAGCTCAGAGGTGAACAAAATCTGTCTTTCCTCATGTAGGCTCTTCCAGAAAGTTTCTATTACTCAACTAATTCAGATCTTCAAGGATGCTTATGAACCCTGACAGAAGCAAAATGACCCAAATAAATTTGGTGGCATGTGAAAAAAAATGGTCTTTGTTGTTCTTTGTTTTTCCTTTTGGTGGATGTGATGCATGGAGCATAAAGACAGACTCTGAAGAAGAGCTAAACAGCAAGATGCCTTAGAGGGTCTGGGGTGGAGGAATGCAAACAAGAGCAAATCTGCTTTAAGGAGCAGTAGGCAAACATCTTGTCTTCTTCCAGTCTTTGCAGCCACATGGTAGGGACTATCATTATCACTACTTAGCTGTGTCTAACCCACAGCCCATGAATAGGCCACACCTGGTTGCCTGGGCTGCATTGAATGAGTGGAGTTGCTTTGGGTAATGTAAAAAAAAAATATGCCAGGCATGGTGGTACACACTTGCAATCCCTGTACGCTGAGAAGCTGAGGCAAGAAGACTGAAAATTTAAGCAAGACCCTGTCTCAGGTTAGAAAAAAAAAAGCCTGAGAGTGTAGCTCAGTGCAAAGGCCCCAGGTTCAATCCTCAGTAACACACATACACACATATTCACATGCACACACGCAGGCACATACATGCATACAAGCACATGCTTGCGCGCATACACAGTCATGTACATGCACATGCACACATGCACACAATCACATCCTCATGCACATCCACACTGCACACACATACACATTCAATGCATGGACAAACAACGCATGCACTCACATACAGGGCAAGAAAAGGAGAGTGAGAGTATACAATCTTATTAATTCGCATAACTAAAAACCTTGTCATATATATTTTATTCTAACATTAAATATGCATGGCCAACTGCAGACCACAGATTGAGCATATCTGGGTGGGGGTAACCAGAGATGAAAGTCTCTTCCCTCAGATCACAGAACCAGTTGGTGCTTGAAGAAGCACTACAAGTTAGACTTAAATTAATTCCAGTATGAAGAAGCCGCCAACCCGCTCCTGGGCCCCACTTCAGCTGAACATCCTTGACAGTGACCTGGTTTAGTCAGACTTTCAAAGTCCAGGCAGGTACTGTGATCAGGACAAATGTAAACAGGCCAGGAAGAGAAACAACCAGAGGCAAAGCAGATTGACTACCTGTGTTGGTGCATCCTCTTCCCAGGAAAGAAACTCTCTTAAAAAACAGATCAATTAAGTTCATTAGCGTGGTTGACTTCAGATTACTACAAAAACAGATGGATGTTCTTATGGATTATTTTCACAGAAATATCACTAAGTTTTAATTTTCCATTGAGAAGACAGCTGGTCAGGGTCCCTTCTTCCCAGCATGGCAACCAGAGTAGTGCCTGTGGCTCTTTGCTCTTGGACAGATTTACTGTCAAAAGCATTTACTGAGCACCTAGTAAGCGTAGAGAGAAGACTTTTGTGGGTAAGGGGCCAAGTTTCAGGTGGAAAGAGACGCTATCTCTGTGTAGAGATGGAGGCATGAACTATTTGTCTCACTGCTCATCTGCTCTGAAGTTGATGAGAACATGGGTTTACATGGTTCTGAAAGGAGACAGGTGCTGTGAAATCCTGAACTTCTAGAATGGATCCTAAAGCTAACTGAAAGAGTTTTTCCCTAGAGTAAATTACAGGACATTATGGCAGTAGTTCCACATGATATAAAGCCAAATCAGGGGTGTTTACCCGGATGGCCACTTCTTCCTTTTCCCCCCAATTATAACTTTTTTTCTTTTCCAGTGTGTGCAAAAAAAAAAAAAATTGATTAGCTCCTCATGCATCATCGATGCCCACCCCAAGCACCACATCAGGTCAAAGATCGCATATACCCCACATCCCTATATCTGGTCAGAAAAAAAGGTCAAAACCTTGTTGGTTGTGGGCTCCTCTCTACATACTTTAAATAAAAAAGCCACTTTTACTTTTTCTTATATTCTACTCCTTTGTTGCTCCAGAAAACTCTAACATTTTGGTGCTGTGACTGGGATGGCAGAGCACTTTGACTCCTGGGACTCACTCCCAGTTCCAGCTCCCCTGCCTATGAACCACCTTTGCTTTCTCAGGGCCCTGTTTATTTGCCATTGCTAATCCACATGCAACACTGACCCTCTTCATTTATCACAGGTGAGCTGCCATCCGAGGTTTTCTGTTTCCGTTCCTAAAATTTGCAAGTTTGTGTCAGAAAATCTATCCGTCACTATCCCTGGACAGAGATAGCAGTTTTCATGTTCCTTGGACAGGACAGTCTGAGGCAAAACCGTTACCCTCTTGTTCTCTGGAACCCCACCACTGCACTCTTGGTGATGGCCGATGAGAATGGGTTGGGACCTTCCATGTCACACTTTCAAAACAGGTGATGACTTCTTTTGATAGATGTGATCCAGGACAGCTTCCACATTCTTTGTGTGTGTATATGGGAGGAGCTAAAGCTCTTACATCCAGATGCAAAGTTGTTCTCTCAGCTCACTTATAATTCAGTCAGGGAGACCATTTCCTGTTCCCTGAAAAACACACCTCTGGGTTGCCTGGTTCATAATGTTGGTGTTCTTGGCCTCAAGAAAGCTATAAAAACCAAAAAGCTGATCTTATACTTATGTCACAATGGCAAGAAGCTGGCAGAAACCCCTCATTTTTAGAGACCTTTATCACTTTGGGGATGTGTCCTCACATTCTATCTTGTATGATGGCCCAAATACTTCTGGCTCACTCTGCTCCACCAGAAACTCTCCATTCCTCCCCACCAGGCCTCTTAGATGATGTGTCTCCTGTCTTTACAGCTTCTCCCCCATATCTCCAATACCAAACCCTGCAGCTTTCTCAGCCAGAGGTTTCTGTGCTCATTGTGTCATTGTCTCCCCCTTCCTCACCCTCAGTGGCCTCTAATCCTTCCCTTAGTTTCTCTCCCAAGTGTCAGATTTCTCAATCACTTCCACCTGAGCCATCTTTTCTGTTAGACAGCTCTTCTTCTTTGTTCCCGGGCTCACCATACTCAGTCTTGTGCATTTCAGCCACCTAGCAGGCCACCTGGTATTCAACTGCCATCTTGTAATTCCATACCACATAGTCCTCAGCAGCCATCTTGCTGCAGCTCACATAGGGGACAGCTGCCATCTTGTGGCCCTCCACCATGTGACAGTGCACCACCATCTTGTGACAGGTCACAGGGTAAATGGTCACCATCTTGTAGTCCCTCATCATGTGATCAGCAGCAGCCATCTAGTTTTGGGTCTCATGATAATGAGTCGCCATCTTGTGCTTTCCTGCCGCATGGTGGTCGATCACCCAGTAATTGCCCACAGATGCCTGCTGGGCAGTTGACTGCTCAGTGGCCATCTATACCTCCCACTCCAAAGCCTTCCCAGCCTCAGTCCCTATTCCCACTTCAGGAACAGGCTGGTCCTGAGGGACTAGTTCATATTCGTGTTCTTTTTCCCCTCGCCAACCTATCTCAGAGTAACCATTTCTGCTATTCTTATTTCATGAAATCTCTATTAATTAATCTACAAAAAGGTTCACACTAGTGTATTTATTATAGCTCAAATTGGCCAAATGTACTTGAGTGAACTCTTATTTTGTAAGATGTTTTTCAGTCTGTATCTGTTGTCTGTTTGTCCAGTCTGTTTATACTGTACAGATCATCTGTCCATGCTTGCCTGTTTGTCTGCTTTGTAAACAGCTGTCCCTTTTTATTCGAGCTTAACAATCTTTTTTCCTTTTTCTTTTGCATTTTCAGATCATTTAATCAAGGTAAAAAACATGCTTCCACTTAGGTTGCCAGCTGATCAAAATGATGCTAAGACTGGTTAAACAAAAATCCCTTAAGGTGAGGAGAGATTATACAAGACTTCAATTGATAAATAAGAAAGTGGTCACCTGGTAACTTTAACCAGCTCTTATTCATTAATCAAGTCCCCAGTAATCTCCATAGCCTTATGGGAGACAACCCAACTAAAGTTCATATGACTAAGACAATTCATTGTTGCTGATCTTATGATATATTCACGCCTTCAAATATAAAATTGGGATTGTTTATGATGATAAATATTTTCTTTCAGATCCAGAATCTGCCTTTTTCTTGCACTCCAACCAAGAGATCTAAGTCAAACCAACATGAGGTCACCAGTCAAATGATAATTTTTAAACAAAAATTTATATAATGTATATGTTATACTTAGAGATGCTTAAATATCAAGCAGTCCAAACAATGTCGCAAATTTCTTCAGTGCTCAAATGTTAAAACATCCATGGTTAATAAAAAATAGCAGTACCATTTAATGTTCTATGTTAAGATTACTGCCTCTATTGTTATCATTATACTGTTATCAGTCTTTTCTTGTGGATGTTCAACAATTAAAAGTAAGAGATAATTATAAATTCTTTTTAGATTCCTTTTTCTGAGATCCACCAGGTCTTTTCCTGAAAAAGGTTATATGATGCATATTGAGGCCATAATTAATTATACTAAACTGGCCTTAAGTGACACCACAGCTGATCTCTTTCCTAAATAAAAAAGGTAAAATTAATAAAACAGGCCATCCTCCAAAATCAGATGGCATTAGACATTCTATATACTTATACAATTATAAAACCTAAATGTGGGTATGACAAATGAATGACATATCAGTTTCTAAAATTCCCTGGACCTTATCCTTGTCCTCCTTATGGGAAACCATTACTAAAATTATACTCATAAATATCCTGTTGATTCTATTATTTTGCCCCTCCATACTTAATTGATTCTTTGCGTTTGTCTCCTCTAGACTTAAAGCTATACACCTACCCAAGATGAAAATGCCTGCTATCTACTGAGGGCCACTAGTTAAAAGCTCTGCAGAGTATCCCTGACTGCCATTCAACAACTTCAACCCCCTTCAGCCTAAAGATGCCAGATTGGTCATCGCCCATTACCCCTCAGGGCAGTTTGGGTTACTTCTTCAGAGGAAAAATGCTACAGGCAGCTAAGTCAGTTAAAAATATTATAGGCAGTCAGATAGGGCTAGGGCCTCAAAGGAGTCAGCACAGAAGACCTGATGTCTTGTGACCTTAGAGGAGACAGATACTTCCCATTGTTGACCAGATCCTAAGACAAAACGCTAAACTTGACCCTCAAACCCCACAGGGAGACCTTCTTAATATGGTTTTTTGTGTTTTCAACAACAGAGATAAAAATTAAAAGGAAGAAAAATAACAATCTGATATTTTAGCAGTGACACTTGGAGCTCTAAGACAGGTAAACTGAGACAAGGTAAAGCTGCCCAAGCCCCTCCTGGACCCTGCTTTAAGTGCAACAAAAAGGATTCTGTGTAAGAGAATGCCCTTTCTGCAATCTCAGAGGCCACTGGAAGAGCTACTGTCCTAGCCACCTGAGAGCAGCTAAGCCATCCTCTAACTCCTTTTCCTCACAGGAGATCTTATCACCACTGGATTCACTTGGACTTGGACTTGTTGCTAAAGATTGATGGGGCTTGGGACCCACAGCCCCCATTAAGATATCCTTTTCAGAGCCTCAAGTCTCACTGGAGGTCTCAGATAAAACAATCTCCTTACTTGTAGATATGGAAGCCATGTATTGTGTTCTTCCTGAGTTTTCAGGCCATTATACTAAATCTTCAATCTCTGTAGCGGTTGTTGACAGCCAACCTACACAGCCTCTTCAAACAGGGTCCATTTTATGCAGGTTCCAAACTCTCTTCCTTACCCATAACTTTCTAATAATTCCAACATGTCCCACACCCCTTTTAGGTAGAGACCTTCTTCAAAAGCTTAACTTCTCCTTCACCTTCTCCCTCCCCACAGCTCTTGTCCTCCAAACACCCTCACAGTGCACTGCCAAGCCATCCCCTCCTCTCCCTTCTTCTCTGGTTGATCCCATAGTTTGGGATACCTCCAACACCACCCACACTACCCATGCCATGCCTGTTTTAATTTGTCTCAGGGATCCTTCAATTTTTCCTTATATTCCCCAATATCTTACAGCTCCCAAACATTTAAGGGGACTTAATCCTATAATCAAGCATCTTTTAGACAATGATTTTCTTAAACTTACCCATTCACCCTACAACACTCCCATTTTCCCAGTACTCTAGCCTAATGGGTCCTATTGTCTAATACAAGACATTAGGGTAATCAGTGACGCTGTTACTCCAGTGGTGCCAAACCCTTATACAATGTTCTCTCATATTCCTTCCTCCACTACTCACTTCATAGTCCTAGACTTTAAAGATGCCTTTTTTTTTTTTTACCATCCCCCTGTGCCCTCATTGTCAGGATTCCTTTGCGTTTATGCAGACTGACTCAGACACTCTCAGATCTCAACAACTTGCTCACTCCTGTCATATCTGTGTTAGAGACACATACCACCCCCTTCATTTTCTACTCATCAATTTCACAGACATAGCTCTGGTCAGGACTGACAGGTAGATTTTACACACATGCTCCACCACAAAACTCTCAAATACCTTCTCACCTTGTTTATACTTTTTCAGGATGGATAAAAGCCTTTCCCACAACCAGGGAGACTTCTGATGTAGTTACAAAGTTCTGTTATAAAAAAATCATTCCAAGGTTTGGTCTACCTAAGATTATCCAGTCAGATAATGGTCCAGCCTTTATTTCTCAAATCCCTCAACAGGACTACAACCAAAGTGAAGTGGCTTCTACCTGGTCTTCCTCGGAACTGCAACTGCGGTCAAGTTCGCTGGACTGCCATCCTGGTTCCACATCACTCAAACTAAGCAGTGCCCTCCTAACTCTAACTCCCCACACTCTAAACATCCTGAGTGGTCATCTCATCTCCTATCTCCCATCTCCATCTCGCCAAGGCCCCACAGCCACAATTTTCAGGCTGGATCATGTTTTGTTATCCTATTTGGTTCTTGATCCCTTACATTCTATGAATTATTATTATTATTATTTTGCTGTAGGACTCTGGACAGTCTTTCCTAAAGACTCCCACATCATATGTAAAATTGTCTTCATGCTGTTCTGCATAACAACTATCTTAGTTCCCTCTACCCTCAGCTGTTTAGTTAAACATGAGACCCCTGTGGAACTAGGCCCTCATCTCCCTCATAGTGACACAGCCATGGCCCTCCCCACCCCTACTCTATAATTTCCCAAACATGACTGATTCACTGTCAGGCCTTATAGCTCTCATGCTTCCTATTCTTTCCAGCTCAACCCCTGAACCACAGACAAGTCCTACCTACACTTTTAACTTTTACCCTTTCAGACAAAAAAATTACTTCTCATCATTTCACCCCTCCTAACTCCATGCTTATTTTCCAGATTCTTCCATAACATGGCCCTGATGGAACGACACATTTGCATCAAAGGCACCTTTCCTTCTACCTCTCTTGGGTTCTTTAATTGTGATAGTGGCCTGCCTCCTCATAGCACCTTGTGTTTTTATTTTCCCAATCTAGGATGTGAGCATTCACCAACAGTAAAGATGTCCAGGCTAAAACACCTGGTAAAAGCTTCTACATGGGCATCAACTGTCATTCCATCAGCCCTCCTAAACCCCAACATGATGCCCCCATTCAGAAAAAAATAATAAGAGAGAGTCTTCGCCTTTTGCTAACAATAAAAAGAGAAAAATGAAAGAGTTTTGCCCTAGAATAAATTACAGGACATTATGGTGGTAGTTCAACATGGTGGAAAGCCAAATCAGGGATCCTTACCCAGAAGGCCACTTCCTCCTTCTTCCTCAATTACAGCTTCCTTCTTCCCTTTCCAGTGTGTGCAAAAAAATTTCCAATCAGTGCCTCATGCAATATCAATGCCCACCCCAAGCACCACATCCAGTGAAAGGTCACATATACCCACACCCACTTATCCAGTCAGAAAAAAAAGCCAAACCCTTGCTAGTTGTGGCCTCCTCTCCACGTCCTTTAAAAAAAAAGTCACTTTTACTTTTTCTTATATTCTGCTCCTTTATTTCACCAGAAAGCTCTAACACTAACCAAAGCTGAGAAGAGGGAGCTGACACCTCACATTATAGAGAAAGCCATGAGGCATGGGAGTGTTACTCCACCTCCAGAGCTTTTAGTAAGGAATTAAGGACAGCTTAATTGATTCTGCTGTCCCCAATCATTCCTGGCACTGTCGCTTGCCACTGTGATAAAGCAAAAGAAGAGAGGCAGGGGCATGGGGGAGGGCAGAAGTCATCAGTGCTTGAAACAGACACCTGGGTAGTGGTGAGGGACATGTCGTAGTTATTTTCTATGTCTCCCCCACCTGCCCAAAGCCAAGGGAAAGGGGCTCTTGGAATGCAGGATGGATCTTCAGGCTGCTGCCCACTGGCCTGTGAGCAGGGAGAGGAGAATGGCAGAGGGGTGGTGGTGGCGGGAGCATTTGTGTGCATGATGGGGCCTGACCCCTCTCCCACGGAAGAGTCTCCCATGTGTGGAGGATCGGAGCAAGGCTGGCAGTCCTGGGATGGAAGGAGTCAACCCAGGTGGGATCTCCCAAGCCAGAGATCAGAAAGACCCTCAGGGCTGTTGCAAAAGAATAACAATGATTGGGCATCTGACTCGTGGCAGACAATGAATTATTAATATTGATAGCAATTAATATTTCTCAAACTTTGTGCATTTTTGTCCTGTTGTAGAGACTTTGGGTGCTTTATATTTTTCCTTCATAGACCCTTTCTTCCCTGGCTCATGACATTTTAATGGAACAAACACATGCGTATCTATTTATGTGTGTGGTCCTTTGGAAGGACCCAAAGTTCTGTGAGATTTTTGTTATTTTGGTTTTCATTTCGTTTGCTCTTTTGTTTTGCTTCCTAAGCACTCATTTTTACCTTTTGGGGGACAGCATTCTCCTGCTGAGAATTGGAGAACACCTGGACAAATGGTCTCATTTGATGTAGTGATAGGGCCCCTCTTGTGCAGCTGGAGCTCAGGGGAGTTAAGTTTATTATCTTGCAGCAGCAAGGGCGTTCACACTGCAGGAGAAGGAGTGAGAAGTAAATGAAAGGCTGTTTGCTTGGCTCAAAGCAAAGCAGGCATGTGGGTAAAAGAGGTCAACCTGGGTTCTAGGTTGAGATGCCACAGCAGGGTCCTGCTTTTCTGAAAGATATGAAGATAAAGGTAGAATTGTGTGTGTAAAAAGCCCTTACCCCAAGCTGTGGTGGGTTGACCATCAGGCTGCAGGTCTGGGTCAAAGAGTCTTGGTGCCTCCAGGCAAGAGTGCAAGGCTCTGCTTTCCTTGGTCAGCCAAACTGCTGACTGATCCTCTGTGATTGTAGAGAGTCAAGATCCTGGAGAATGAAGTTTATAGGCAATATTCACTCAGGTAATTACAGGAAAATTTAATTATATGCAAATTTGACAAACTATACACTTGATGACTCAGCATATTTTTAAAGGCTTACAAGAGAAACTATCCCAGAAGAAAATAACTTTCACTAAAATCCAAGGCTGCTCAAGCCAGAAAGAGAGGAGGAAGGAGACATGGGGTTCATCTGTGTCTCAGTTTACAGGGAAGGGTTTAAACTGCCAGGAAAGCTACTGGAGAAGGCATTGAGAAAGTGGTAAAGTGGTCTCAGGCCATCTGCACAGGGGCCCCCACAAGCTTAGAGGGCAGAGTGGTAGCAGAGCAGGAAGGAGCTAAGTGGATGCCTTTCCCTGACTCGAATTTGTCTCCCTGGCCCTCAGGAAAGGGGAAGCTGGGAGGAAAGATGGGAAAAATGGATCGGTTTCAGCTTGATCCCCAGAAGAAGCAACAAGTCTGGGTCCAGGCTGGCAAAGGCAGAAGGGAGGCAGAAAGCAGATGGAAGACGTGAGAATTATCCAGATGGAGGAGACCGAACATCAGTCCAAGTCGAAAGGTGCCTGGAGAAAAGTCAGGCCACAGATTCCAGGAGAGGAGAACTGGCAGAGGAAATAACTCTGGGGTGAGGGAACAAAGAGAAGGAGATAGTGAGCTAGTGCCCTCCTTTTGACCTTCTTCCGTCTGTCAACATGATGCCCCTGTGTTAAGAAAAATTCAGCCCCAAAGAGATCCAGATGATTGTGGTGTCTGAAATTTCTTCACATTTGTGGGAGGCCTGCTGACTTCCCTTGGAGGCCAGTTCTGAGGAACCATCGATAAGGAGACAGAGCAAAGCTTAAGCTGGTGGAGGTCTGGGCTGGGGAGAGGGATGCTGAGAGCACACTCCAGGGAGAGCTGGCGAGAAGGCGTAGAAGCAGATGCGTGCTGGTGGAAGTGGGGAAATGCGAGCCTTCACCTGCTGTGGAACTGTGGCGCCAGGAGTGAGAAAACATTGTAAAAGAAAAGCCGAGATACAGTAGTATTTTTGGAAAGGGTAGATGTTATTGTCTGCAGACTAAAAGGTAGAATGAGACCACCAGATTAAATAGCCCCTCTAGCATGTCACCCAGCCCCAAGGTGTCACGTCATTCTGGGCACAGATGAGGACAATCTTGGTTTCCTCACTGGTCTCAGAGTTCACATATGACCCTACACTAGCCAACAGGAGGTTAAGTCTGCTGGGGGGGCCTCTGGGGAAGGTTTTCCTGCATCTTGTAAAAGAAAGGGCTCTGTGAAAAGCTGCTCTTCTCCCTCTTTCGTTTGATTTTATTGGTAAGGGTGTGCTACTGGGAGCTACAGCAGCCAAACTGGGGACATAAGACCGTGACCCTAGAAAGAAAACTAAGAAGATAAGGGATGCAGAGAGGAAGGATGGAAAGGGCCTGGGTCTTTGATTGCTCAGCTGGGACCACCTATCTCCAAACTCATTGTTAATAAACAGATTGGCCTACACGTAAATGTTCTATATCCCATGTGATAGATCAACCTACATGTAAGGCCCCTGTGTCCTATCAGAACTTACCCAGTGACATCTCTTATTTTCTATATTTTAGAGCCTAGAGTCTATTTGCTATGTATGAGTCGTGTAGCTTTGGTGTTTGCTTAAGCTGTTATGGTTGGACTCACGGGAGGTTGCCCAGGGTTTCAGCAACTAGCACCAAGATAGCAAAACTCCCCTCACTCAAATGGGACATCTGAGAGCTGGGACTGTATCAATATATGATTCTAGGATGAAAAGAAAGAAAGAAAGGCAGACTGGATAGATCTCTTTCTAAAGTCAAATATCTGTCTCACAGCTTTGATTGTAAGCTTGCTTTTTTTTTTTTTAGCAGTACTGGGTTTTTTGTTTTCTTTTTTAAAAATCCTCAAACAGATACCAGCAGTTGTGGTTTCTAAAATTCTTGAAGTGTGAACCCAGGGCCTTCACCATGAATTACACGCCCAGCAATTTTTTGTATTTTTTTTTTGAAATTTGAAACAGTGTTCCTGTCAGTCACTAAGCTGCCCAGGCAGTGTTTAAACTTGTGATCCTCCTGCCTCAGCCTCCCAGCGTGCTGAGATGACAGGTGTGCACCACGATGCCTTGCTGGCATGTGCTGCTTTTAGCCCCCGCTTGCTGCTCTTTTTATCAGCTCACTCTGCAGTGGACTCTTCTGCCTCCTTCTTTCTGGCTGACCTTTCCTTGCTTCAGAGTGTAGCTTCTGACAGAAGGCAGAGCAGTGGTTGCCAGGGGCTGGGGATGGGAGAGAGAGAGAAGACACCCAAGGGACATTCAAGTGGTAGAAATGTTCTAGAACTTGATTGTGGTGGGGAGGGGGGTTCCATAATATGCCAGAACTTTCTGAACTATGAGCTTAACGCAGATGTATTTTCTTGTGTGTCGTTTAAGCCTCAGGATGGTTAATTTGGAAAATATGGTGTTACCTCCTGTTCACATCCATAGGAGATGTGCTCTCCCACGCCCTGCTTCCACGAATGCCTTCTCCCATGCATCCTAGTCCAGCACCA
>PVLA01016024.1:0-22454 GCA_004027455.1 Hydrochoerus hydrochaeris
AGAGTATTTACATTTGTGATAACTCTATTTAAATATCTACAAAACTGTGTGGAATGAAACAATTAAGCATCTCAAATTTTTAACTGACAGCAGCATATTATTTTTCAGGTTACATGAGGCTTGAGTTAGTCAAGAAAGAGACAGTCTGATTAATGAGAAACACTATGGCCCCGAGTGTAAAGTAGATCCTTAATGAGATTTTTGATACATGTAGGTCAAACACCAAAGATAATAATTTCTAGTTTTCACTTCCCAGCAACTTTGACTTTCACAGTACAGACAAGTGTTTTCCACCCTCCCTCCATAAACACAGGCAAAAGAGATAAAAGTACATTTAAGGTGACTGCAAAGGCAGTTGGAGTCTGACTAATCTCCCACACACTCACTCTTACCTACTTTCTGTGTGGCTCTGAGCCCCAGGGCTCTGGCCTGCCTAGAGGTGCAGGGGCTTTCTTCAGCGTGCTCCCCAAACACTATATTATCAACACATTCTATGGAGCCTGTCGTCATCATCGACTCCTTCCTCATGTGGCATGTCCCTGATATACAAGGAATTCCATAAAGGTTTTTCTCTTACACCACGAGATTATGATTTCCATTAATTAAAACTCTACTTTTGTGTAAAAATACATTCAGCCTGCATCATTACAGATATTCCCAGTTACTGGTGAGATTCAAGTGTTTTCCACAACACTGTCACTCTTACAGTCCAAGATTACAGTCTATATGTCTTAAAAATCAATTTATGAGTAAAAACACATTCAGAGACTATTGAATGTTTCTCTATCCCTATGAAGACTGGATTTAAATTGAATGATGGGGAGAGAATTCTGTGTTGGATAGAGCCTTTCTGCTGGATTCCCAACTGCCTTGGAAACTCAGTCTGAATTCTTAGCTCATAGAAAGGCAACAGGAATCATAACTGCTCCTCAGGGCACAGGAAACACTGGGCAGCCTGCAGGGATTGAGGGGACATGCCAAATAGGTAGGTGTAGGAGAGTCTTGTTTAACTGCCTTTTTTCAAAGTTGGATGCTATGTCCTGTGGAGCCCTGAGTTACCAGGAAGCAGCATTTAGTTTCAGACGAGGTTTGACTGTATATATACAGATTACGAGTTTTGTAATAAGGTTCAGGTGCTAGAATATCTCGGGAGCATTATCAAAAAGCACCTAGCAGCTCCAGGTGGGGGTGGTTGAAGTTTCCTTTACAAAAATCCAAGTACATTTTTCGACTCTTGGCTTTC
Source organism: Hydrochoerus hydrochaeris (assembly GCA_004027455.1). Taxonomy (NCBI): domain Eukaryota; kingdom Metazoa; phylum Chordata; class Mammalia; order Rodentia; family Hydrochaeridae; genus Hydrochoerus; species Hydrochoerus hydrochaeris. The sequence goes on from PVLA01016024.1 coordinate 1,244, forward strand.
ATCTGCAATGTGTTAGATTTAGATGCTCCTGCAAAGACCCTTGTGATCCTAGGTGGAGTACTTGCTGGTGGAGAGCCTGAGAGGCATTGGAGCTGACTTGCTGTTAGCAGGTGGGGCCTGGTTGGAAGTGGCAGATTGATCTGGAAGGGTTTACTCTCTCTTGGACCCTTCTCTTCCCTCACTCTACTTTCTGTCCTCCACACATTTCTGAGCAGCTGTCCTCTGCTGTGTCCTTTGTCATGCTGTACAGTTTTGAGTCAGTTGACTGTGGACTGAAACATGAACCAAAAAAAAAAAAGAAAGAAATCCTTTCTGCATAAACTAACAACTGTATGGCACTGTGTCTTGGGGATAAGGAATGTCACTTCTAAAGTTTAGGCCCTCTATTCTTTAATTATTTCCAGTCTAGTTTTTAGCTGTATCTAAAGATTACCTTTATTTTCTATGACTGACAAAATATATTCAAAATGCGAATAAAGTCATTGTCAATATAAGTGGTAAACAAAAAATTATCTACAATGAAATGGTGTCTTAGGTAACATACTTTATTTTTAATGTAATTATTTGTTGATTTATTTTATTAGTGCATCTGTGCCATATATAATGTTTGCATTCCCAGTATGGAGTTGCTGTGTGTAAGCGATACATCATTGTTCCCTTTTTATCCCCTTTCTTTGCCTTCAAAACTCTTCCCACCGTCTCCTGATCCACTTACCACTTGAGAAAGATGCACTGCCTTACTTCCTATATTGTATCTCTTAATATAAAGTGGATTTCAAAGAAGTATCATCTTTCTTTTGGTGTATACTATAATGAGACAAGCAATATTATATCAAGTTCGTCATAATCTATTTCTGAATATCAAATCACTGGCCTACTCATACTTATGAAAAGACAAATCATAACCACCAGAAGGCAAAACTTTTGAAATCATCAGAAGAGAACCATAAAAATGGAGACTATACACAGAGGTTAAAACAAGGAAAGATAGCATCGAAAAATTTACAATATAAGCATTGAGGAGAGAAAAACAGATGTTAGACAGGCAGAATATTCTTCAGAAGCCCCCTTACCTAGAATTCTGTATCAAGGAAAACTATTCTTCAAGGTGAATGGGAATTGTCGGAGATATACCTAGAAGGCACAGTGTCTGCCTTGCAATTGTAATGTCACAGCTTCAATCCCCCATGAGAGAGACAGACAGAGAGAGAGAGAGAGAGAGAGAGAGAGAGAGAGAGAGAGAGAGAGAGTAAAGTTTCCTAGAAAAACAAGGGAAAATTTTTGTACTACCTATGCCTTTCAATAACTGAACATTCACAAATTGGACAGGGAGATGTCAAAGTAACCCTATTTGTAGACAAAGTGACCCTTTACCTAGAAGACCTTAAAACCTCCACCAACATTTTTTAATTGAGTAAAGAAATTCTAATAAGTGACAAGATGTAATATCAAAATATGGAAATCAATAGCTTTTTAAAACCAAAACAAACCTCCTGAAAAATTAATCGGATGTGAATCCCATTTGTAATAGTTTCAAAAATAGAAATGCCCAGAAAACAATGTAATGAAGGAGATTCAGGTCATCAAATACTAGAGTTTGAAGGAGACACTAGAAGAAGAAGGGACATCTAATGATCAAGAATCAGCAGAACTAATAATGTTCAATTCAACACATTGCTGAAAACAATGTAGAGTTTCACTGCAATCACCATCAAATTGCCAATGGTATTTTCACAGGAGTTAAAAATTCCTAAATTTGAATGGAAGCAGAAAAGCCCCAAAATAGCCAATTCAATTTGGAGCAAGAAAGTCAATGATATATGTAACACAACAATGTACGTGAGAATATATTACAATGCTTTAGTAATAAAAAAGCATGATAATGGGAGAAAACCAGACAATTCAATAGAAGAGCATATGTGATACAGAAACAAAGTAATGTAACCAAACGAATCTGATTCTAGATAAAGAGAGCAAAGTGTCAAAATAAAAAACAAAGAACAAGTTGTTTAACAAGATGTAACACGTAAAGTGGTTTATGAATTTTCAGATTGAAACTAGTTCCCAGTCTCTCATACTGTAGAAAACTCATATCATAATGCATGGAACAACTAAATAAAAGACAAGACACAGAAAATGCTAGAAGACAGCTTAGGAGAAATTCTTCAGCATACAAACACTAGTAATGTCTCCCTGCAGGGGACATCAGTAAAGTGGGCAATAAGAACAATGGCAATTGGGATTACACCAAATTAAAAGCTTTGGTCCAGCAAAGGAAACAAGAAAAACAATAGATACACTGCACAATCTGTCCCAGTGACAAAGCTTAACTACTAGAAACAACTCAGTTAATAAATGGAGCAGTTCACTAACTGTTTTCTCAAAAGAAGAAACACAGCCACCACATATACAGAAAAGTATCTAGCTCTGTATCCATCAGAGGAATGCAAATCAAACCTGCACTGAGATTTCATCTCACCCCAGCCAAATGGTGTTTTAAGAATAAGAAGACAATGCTGGCTAGGATGTAGTGGAGATGGGGCCCTTCTCAACTGGTAATGTATAGGAAAATGTGCACAGCCACTATGAAAATCTGGACAGAGTTCTTTAAAAAAATGAAAATCAGAGATATTATTTGATGCAGGTATCATACTCCTTGATATAATCCCAAAAGTTTAAACTTGGTGTACATAAAAAATATCTGTACACCAATTCTTACTGAACAGCAATGGACAATAGCTAAGTTACACCTTAGTCTATATGTCCATATACACAAAATGGGTAAAGACACTGTGACACACATTCACAATGGAGTATTAAAGTATTAAGAGGAATGAAGTCATGTCATTTGCAGGAGGATGCATGGCACTGCAAATCATCATGTTAAGTAAAATAAGCCAAACTCAGAAAAGCAATTATCACATATGTTTTCTCATATATAGAGTCTTAACAGAATCATAATAGACAATATTATATAGCTTATAGTGAAAGACTTCTAGGAAATAGGTCATGAACAAGTGTGCAGAGGGAAGAAAAGACAGAGGACTGAGTTAAGTCATCTCAGCACATTGCATGCTGACATAATTGTGCAAATATGAAATAAAATTTTTGTTTAACTAATATGCAATAGTATGAGTGGCAAAAATATTCTAAGAAAAATAAAATGATGTAAGGTGAAAACTCAGGTTTAAATGAAAACAAGAACCTTTTCAAGAATAAAGGACATTAAATTATTTTCATTATTTCAGATTATTTCTCATAACTGAAATATGAGAAAGTGTTTTGTTCACAAAAATGAAATCAAGAATCTATCCAGTAATCACACCATATAAATATGTAAAATGCAAGACTGCAATATTATAAGTGACAGGAAGGGATATTTCAAGAATACTTTGCAATAAGATAATTGCACCAAGTGTGAAGTGCTAGAGTATTATTGAAAGCAAATTTAAACTATTTGCAAGCAGACTTTAATTTTTGACAACCACAAAAACATTGTAAAAAAACAGAAGGATAATCTATATGCTGCAATGAGATAACATTACATCACACAGAATGTTCAATTAGCAGTGAGATTGATAAAAGAGTAGAATGTATTATGAAAAAAGTGGCAACACATAGAAAGCAACACAAAATTGCTGTATATATATGTATGTAATTCTTCCAATGTATTTCCTTAAAATTCACTGATCTAAATATATGAAATAAAATTTGAAACTCTTCAATATTTTTACCAGAAAGGACAACCTTGCTGTTTGCTATACAAAATTCATTTATAAGTACAAAGGTACAGGTGGACTCCATATGGAGGGATGCTGCCCTGTGTAGGGTTGCATGGTTTTAATGGCAGATCCTGGCAGGTGGCTTACAAGTTTGAGGCCAATTGGGAAATTAGTGAGAAATTATCTCAAAATCTCTTAAAGAAATTAAGTCAACAAAAAGGCTATACTCTGCAGCGAAGTCAATGGACACGTGTAAATATTACATTGTCTCTGTGGGATGAGAAAGTAAAAATGCATATAAGAATATAAATTTACAATAAATATTGTGAAACAGGGAGAAAATATTGAAAAGGAAATGGTAAATAGAGAGGCGGAGGGAAATACAGGAAGGGAAAGGACAATGATAAAAGAAGGACAGAATGAAAATCAAGCTTTGTAAATGGGGAGATGGGGTTTGAAAAGAGGGGATGGTAATAAAAAATATAAAAACAAGAAGTAGAGGTTATGCCATGTACAGATATAAATTCCCTAGAGTGAATGTCGTCATTTAGGTATATCTAAATGGAACCCAGAAACTTAGAATTAAGGGCTACGTATATTGCATGACATTTCTTCTGTTCAACCATCAGTGTTGAATGAATGAATGAATGAATGAATAAATTAATTAATTAATATGAAGCAATGGAAATGATACTTCATCCTAACTAAAATGGAAAGCTCAAAATGTCATACTTATTTCAGTCAAACCAAAATAGTTTATGAAAATGATCACATATAGATATGAGCATAATAGAGATAAATGGTTTAATTGAGCAATTAAATTTAACAATCTTTATTGTGTATTCACTGAAACGTGCCATTTTAAAATGTCTCCCATGAGGCAAACAAGGGTAAGGTAATCCCACTGTTACAGTTGAAGTTCTCAACAAATAAGATACCAGAAGCTGAAAGATCCAAAAGGCAGCTAATCATTAAACCTAGTATACAACAGAATATCACTATTAATTAACTACATTTAAATGGGTTTTAGATTATACTGCACACAGCAAAATTGGAAACTGTATTTTTTAAATTCATATGAAACATCCACCAAGACAGACTACATTGTGCCTCACTTAAACTATAGTATCTAATATAAATAAATAAAAATACTTCATTATATGTTCAAATTCCACAACGGAGTTAAAATATAAATTGGTATCAGAAAATAGTAATGAAATTCCAAAACACTTAAAAACTGAACAAATAAACAGAAGAATTTGTAGGTCCAACAGGGCCTTTGAGACATTTTAAAAAAATATGAAATGAAACCCTAGCTCATTAAAACATTTGAGTTGAAACAAAATCAGTGCTTGAAAAAATTTTATAGCATTTAATGCATGATTTAAAAGTAGGAATAGCTCGTCTAATAATGTAAGTTTGTACGCTACAAAACTAGAAACAGGATACATAAATTTCCAAATGAAAAGTTATATTTGGGCAAAAAATAAGGACATTGGAACTATTTATAGAGAAAATTAATACAAAACATTGCCAATTTTTATAATATTAATGAAATTAATAAGCTTCAGTCACAATAATAAGGGAAAATTATTATAAAAACCAAAGATTATCCATTGGTATGATTCCATAAACACTAATAGGACAATAATGTAATATGACTAAGTCTATAATTTGGTAACAACACAAAATGAACCAAATTCTTGAATTACATCTACATAAATTCATGCAGTTAGCTTATCTGAGGAGACCATACAACTGTGAGTGAAATTAAAATAATAATTTATGAACTTCCAAAAACAGAAAACAAGCATCCCAAATGAATCTACTTAATATTTAGGTGAACAAAGATTTATTTTTTTCTTTTGTGAGAGAGGATCTGACTATATAAATAAGTTGTTTTGGTCTAGCTTCAGTGTGCAATTCTGCTGGTTCAACCTCTCAGAATACTGGAATTTGAGTTACTCACTACCATACCCAGCTAAATTCTCCTGAAGATTTGTGAAGAAATGATACCAATATCCTACAAAGTCCTATATGAAAAGGGGCCTATGACCACATAATATTAGGGAATTACAAATTAACAAAAGAAGATTGCACGACACACCTATTTAAGGTTTAGATGCCAAAACATAGACAAACTCTAAGTAGAAGATGTAGAACACTAGGTGCTTCATTGAATGCTGTTTGCAGTGCATAATGGCACAGACTCATTGACAGACACTTTGGCAACTAATTACAGAACTATACACACATGTACCCAGTGACCTAGTAATTGCACTGTTTCATATTTGCCCAAAAAACTGAAAATGTCTACACAAATACCTGCACACAAATGTTCATAGAAGATTTATTCATAATTGTGCAAATTTTGTTATATAATACATCCTTCAGTCCAGAAATTGTGTAGTATACACAAGAAACCTCATTAGTAGATGAGGATAGACTACGCATCAATATCTAACTAGAAGAGAACACTAGGTATTGAATTAGTAGAGTAACTATCACAGTGAGTAACAAGTGAAAAGGGAAGATATGCATCTCTGAAAATTTTGAATACATGCACTGACGTCATCCAACATGGATATCTTCCTGGAGATTGATGGCCCATTATGGGTTTTTGGGTCAGGAGCAGAGGATTGAATTATGTGATCGAATACTTCACTTTCTTCATATGGATTTTAGAGGCCATGCTAGGTGGAGTGGGAGAAAATGTTGGAATATCAGGTGCTTCCTTCAAGCAGAATGAAAACTTGAGTGAATACAGAGGGCTCCAACTCCACGGAGTGGGCAGGACCCACAGTTCCCCTTTCTTTTGGCACCCTGAGTTACCAGCAGCAGGCTGTCTGGAATTTGCCTTGTATAGCTGTCAGCACAAATTAAAAGAAAGCTGAGGTACAATATTTATTTTAGAAAAAACAGACTAAAGTTAAGAAAAAGGGTCAGAGAAAAGAAATATGGACATAATCTGCTGATAAAGGGTTGAATTCTCAAAGTAAATACAGTGATCTGTATTGTGCAGCCACTGAAATACTGTACACAGTTATAAAATGAGTCACATTAGGCAAAAAACGATTAGAAAAATCCACTCTCACTAAAGAAAGAATCAACATACTTCTATCAGTACTTGGAAAAGCCAAAAAGTAATCAGCAAACATAGAGTGGAACAGAACTGAACCTTAGGATAACATTTAAATGACTTTTATGCAATACTGAACATTAGAATTAGACACTACAGTTTGAAATCACATGGACCATCCATGAAGATAGACAATGTTCTGTCCATTTAAAACATATTATAAAATGTAACAGAATAAAAATCATTCAAAGTATGTTTGAAGGCAATAGTGGACTTAAACTACAAGTTGGTTCCAAAAAGTAGTAATAAAATTTCAATATACTGAGAGACAAAAGAAACTATTTCAAAACAACCTGTAGGTCAAACAAGAACCCTTGAGTCTAATTTTTTAAACGAATGAAATTAATATAAAGCTCATTAGAATCTGTACATCTTAATAAAATCAGTGCCTCAAAAACAAATTTACATCATTGAATACATATTGGAAAAGTAACAATATCTGATAATATAAGCTTTTACATTAGAACTCTACAAAAACAAGAAAGTAAATTCAAAGTAAAAAGGAAACAAATACAAGAACAAATAATGAAATGGAAGCCATCCATAGAGAAAAACAATACAGCCTAAAGCCAAGTGTTTGAAAAGATTAAAAATAATTGATAAGATTTCAACCACATTACCAAAAAGAGAGCACTGCCTTTATCAAAAAGTAAAGCCATCAATATGATGCCATGATTACCAATAAGACAATAAAATAATATGCATAACTGTATAAACACAAATTTAGTGATCCAGATGAAATGAACCAAATCTTTGAAAAACACCTACAGAATTACATGGAGACATAATACACCTGAGTAGCCCTACAGCTATGAAAGAAATTAGAACAGTAACAATACTTAAATACAGAAATCAGTGCCAAATGAATTCATCTGTTTCCTGGAAGACTCCAGATAGTACTGGAGATTTTATGGAAAAGAAGATCCAGCCATTGTCCATGTTATTTTACAGTCTCAGAGCAACTGTTTTACAACCAGTAAATTGAGCTTGTACCTAAAACAAAGGATGAACAAGAAAATGACATAGGGGAGATATGAGGTGATAGCCTAATATAAGCAATCTGATTTTGGCAGTGTTGGGCACTAGGAATTTAGAATTTCCTCAGTGGGATGTAGTTTACCTGAGGCTGGGTGCTGGGCTAAATGAGGGTGTCAAATTGGTGAGCTAGGGTCAGGCCCTCACATGCTACATCTCAGATTTGAGAGCCTCCACCAGCAATGGCATAGCAATCTCAACATTTTCTTCAGAATTGTGAATTCACCAGAGAAATGTCTTCACCAACTGGCAGGAATGGAAGGAGTAAGTGCTTCCTGTGCAGGTGAGCACAGGGTATAATCTAGACAGCATATCCATGCAGCGCCCAGTAAGCATTTATGGTGCACCTTTGCAGTGAAGTTCCCAGAAGTCCCTGAACTGTCATTTTCATCTTAGGCTGCAGAATCAGATTTTGTTCCAAGACAGAGATGTTACTGTTACTCAGGATGCAGTTTTTTAAAATCACATAGGGAGCTCCATAGTTTGGATGCTAAAAGGAATAAAAATGAGATATATTGAAAGCAAAGATACCTAAGAGGGAGATTGTTGGTCACTGACTAAAACAGGCCTTATGAGTTTCCTATAAATGGATAAAAACTTTAAAACTCAAATTAAATAGCTAAGACTGAAATACAGAAATGTTAGTATTTGTTATTCAGGAGTGTTTCATTTATGTGGATTTCTATGTCAATTGAACTTATAAATTTTTTGCTATCTTAAAAATGCAATTATATGTGGCATGGTTACCATCTTCTAGGTAACTAATTTTAGTAATAATTATCAATATCGTTAACTGAAAGCCCAATTTTTGTCAAGCATCATGCTGTGGTTCTTAGGAAAGTTATATATATTGCTAAATTGTACATGAGACAATGGATCACATTTTATTGGCAAAGAAAGAACTTGAATTTTCTCAATTAAACAAGGCAGTGTAGGTAAAGAGACGAATTATAGACTGGGCCTGAATCCTTGTGTAGTGTACATTGTTACACTCATATCAGCCAGAGGAACCTCTCAAGTCACTTAGTCATTTTACACTCATTCCTTCAAAATACATTTCAGGTGACTAAAACCAAACTTCAAACATAATAAACTCTTTTGCAAAATAGAACCCAAATTAAGCAATGAAAATTCCAAAAGTAAGTGAGGGAGTAATAAGAAAGAAGAGACACTGGATGACATTATCATTATCTGTAAGTGTGAGGCTAGTAAATCACACAAGATCAAGGTTTCCACTTTCCAGTTTCACAACGACAAGCTGAAATCCAGTAAGTCTTTGTGCCTGGCTTACACTGCAGCTCTCACTCACAGATGGAATTTAATAAGTTGCACTCACAAAATTTGAGACTGTAATTGTGGTTCCCAGAAGAGATTGGTGATGTCAAATTAAAAACAGCCGTGGGAATATGTGTGTATCTGAGCAGAGGTAATGCAAGACCTAAGGCTGACTAGTCAAGATAAGGCACTCAACATCATGATTTGAATCTGAAGGTGGAGTTGCTCTGGGCTCCATGCTTGTGGATGTTTTGTCCCATATCACTGCACCCATGGACACAGCTTATCCTCTACACAAGTTGCAGGGGAGAAATAAAAATGGGAAGTGATGTGAATTTCCAAGAAGAACCCCCTAGACAGTGAAGGAGAAAACTTGAAGACTCTGAAGGATCAAAACTGAAGACAAAATGACCTCATCATAGGCGGAATCAGAGAGAAACCAGTTCATGTCTGCACTCAGGCCTACAAGGATAATGCACGGTTTGGGCCGACTATCTTGTTGCTTTCTCTGTGGGGTTCTCAGAAACATGAGAACTTCAAATGTTCTATATGATCAATTTCAAATGGAGGCTTTAAATGCCTGGCTCATTTTACACCACCTCATTCACATGTGGAACATTTAAGAAAATCATCTTATAAAAACTGAGAATATAATTGTTGTTATCAGAGGCTAGAAAAATTTGTGAAAAATGTGGAATAAAGTTTTTGTCAATGTGTATTAAGTCAGTAAGACAGGAGTAAGAATATCTGTGTTCTCTTGTACAGTATGCAAACTGCTGGTCACAATTATATAGTAGTACATGTCACAAAAATGCCACAGCTTGTATTTTAAATGCTTTTTAACAGAAAATGTTATATTTTATTTATTTATTTATTTATTTATTTATTCATTTTGCAGTACCAGGGACTGAACTCATGACCTCGCACTTGCCAGGCAGGTGCTTATGCCACTGAGCTAAATCCCCAGCAAAAATATTACATTTGAAGTGAAAGTAACATATAAGATTTAAACATTTCATATTGCATACATACATCTGCCTTTGTTGTTTTATTATCGGTCAGAAACCATAACCATCTCAGACAACTGTAAGGAGCAGAGGCTTACTTCAGTTCACACATTGTAGATGTTTCAGGTAATTGTCATTCTCCTCCAAGGCAGGGCAGCATGGCAGAGCCACTTGGCACAGGATAAACACCTTATGACTTGGCTCTTGGACACAGAGAGCAGACAAGAATGAAGGAGGGAAATAGAACCTGCCTGTCCACAGCTGCAGTGACACAATTTCTCTAAGCAGGCTTCACATCCCAGCATCATATTTAGGTGTAAACTCATATGTTGAATAACCCATTGTGAATTACCATCCAAATGTTATCCCATCATCCTCAACATTACACACCCAAGAGCTCATGAGGCTTTAGGGGAACATCTAGATATAAATCATAACAAGTCCAAACCATCAAATGATAATGCCCTTAAAAATCTTCATTTATACACTATGTAAACGTAAATTAAACCAAAAAAAATTAAAGGAAACTCAGGTCTGATAGTAATCTAAGTTAGAATGTTAAGTCAGTATTGATAGCACAGATCTGACAAAATGAGACAAAGGTTTTCCACTGTGTTTTTTTCTAACGTCTCTCTGCAGGATAAGGAGTAGGAATATTGACTGCAGGATTTTCCACATAGGAAAACTATGAGAGGGGACACATTTACTGCAACCAACAAAATGCAAAGCCATGAGTGATACCAAGAGCAGCACAGAATTCACAGGACTAGAAGGCCCGTAATACCTCCATGCAATCTACTCTGAAAGGAACTTGAGAGACTTGTTAGATTGCATTCTGCAAGAAAGATCTCAGAGATGGGAGTGCTATGGTCAGAGAGGTGAGTGCTGAAATACAGAAACAAACCAGTCACTGGCACTTCCTGGAGGGCAGGTATATTTCTGAGGATGGAATAAGGGAATCCTCCACTTTCGCAACTGAGAAGACAACTCAAAATCCCTCTGTTACTGGCTGCATGATTATACATTGTTGCTATGATTGATATACTTCTTTGATATCACAAGGGAAAAAGGACTTCTTCTTACAGTTATGGCCTGATCAGCAGGGGAGGATTTTCAGAGTAGTCCATAGACCACAGTGAGTACCATCAGGTCTAAGTCAATCAGCCTCAGAGTACTAAGACAGTGGGCACACCACAGAATCAATCACTTAATTTAAGCCTATTCGGGCCATGGGTAGGTGTGGTCAGATAAGAAGACCCAGACAACCCAGTGCTGAAGGCCATCTTGTGAGCAGCGACACCTCAGAAATCAAGTACTGGGACAACTCTAGACTAGTTCCAAGAAGAGGTGATCATTTATTTCCTTTCTTTATGGTCCCAAAGACATTCATCATGACAAGAAAAGCCACACAAGGACTTCCATTTATAACATGCCACCAGTTGACACGATATTTGTGAAATAAAAGGAGAAACCATTACGAAAGAGCTTTTGACTCAGGTGTCACCTGCAGAATATCTGATGCAGACATGGCAGCACACATGGAAAAGTTCATTGAGACTTCTTTCAAAGTTTTTTAGAAGAACATCAGGTTCAAAACATAAGTCCATTGGATTTCCAGAGCTTTTCCCTCATAGAAAACTGCAAACGTAGCCTTTGGGGTGGGTCCGTGAACAACAGTATAGGAATCCAAGCAGCCAAATTGATAAATTAGGAATTTAATTAACTGAGCTCAGGACCACTTATATACAGACACCTCCCCATTACAGAGTCCAAAAAACTGGCACCAAACTGGAAAGTTACAGAGTTTTTAAAAAGCATCACAAATGACATCCTGTAGGAAAAAGTTAGCTAGAATCTTACATTAATTTTTGGTTAACACCTGTATCCTGCTTCTTTTGCTGAGCAGGTTAATTTTTCTCCTTTGGGTACAGCTGGTTCTGCTCTTCTCATGGGACTTATACCCTGAGTAATTTTCCATTTTTCTGGATTGAATACAGGGCACTAATTAAATGTAGGGCTCAAGATGGCATGTTATGTCAAGCCACAACAGCCTGGCTTACATCAATAGTATAATTTCCACACTGAAACTGCACTTGACCATCACCCTGTCTTTTCCGGTTGGCCCTCCATTGTCTCTTCTCTTACACTCCTGTGTGCTGTCTCTCACCACATTCACCATGCCTAGATGTCAAACACAAAGTTCCACATTCTAGAGAAACGCCACTAGGCCTACAATGACTTCCTACACCAAACAGGTATTCAGGACAGTGCAACAGTGAAACAAGGGCTTCCCTCCTCTTCCTCTCTTGTTAGGTGTACTCTTCCAATTCCTACTCAACAATCACAGAATGAAACAAACCATTATCAAGGGAGACATGTGGAAACCTCTCAGGCAATGAGTCAATACCAGTTTAATGAGATTCTCAGAAAAGTTTCTGCTATCGTCATGGATGTGTTTGCAGTTGACATCTAAGAAATCAACACAACAACTCACATATGTGTCCTTGTCAGCAAAATGAAACTCTGGAACAATGAGATTCGTCCTGGCAGGAGGTGACCCAAGACTGGGCTCCTCATCATGTTCTTATAAGTAAACTTAATGAAGGGCAACTGTGCTACCAAGGAAGTTCTCTGAGAATTCCATGGACATGTTGCAAGTGCATCTCGTGAGGAAGCACTTCATCTATGGAGAGCACAGAAGTATCAATGCCAAACATTTTGTGAGATGAAAGCGTCTGGTTTACCATCAAGGGCTCAACTCTGATCCTGTATGTCACGAAGGCCTTGGTGGTTCACAAACCGACTCTGAACCCATCATCATGAATGTCCGTGAACTTTTCACTAAAATCCATGGTAACCTTCACAGTGCTTTTGCTACAGAACATAAACAACTTTGAGAGATAGGGCAAGCCCACGGTTGATCTGCTGCTACTACCAGCACTATTGGCATGGACAGGCATGTCACTATAGAACATAAAAAAGATTTGAGAGATGGGGAGCGCCCATGGCTGATCTGCTGCTACTACCAGCCCTACCTGCAGGGACAGGCATGTCGCACAGCCACAACCAAATGCTCCTTCACCTCTACCGAGTTTTTAGGCGTGTTCTGCACCAGACCGGAAAATATAAGAAATAGGGGTTTTGATTTGTAAAAATGAAGTCATCCTACAAAACATAATTGTGATGATGGAAATGTTAAAATGAAAACAACATGATGAACTGCATTTTCCTTCCTTTGGTCATTTTTACTTACAGGTACATTGTCTAAGCTTCAATGTGCTGCACTTTCTGAAAATGTAGAGGAATCTAAGTTTTCATAAGGTGCACCTGTAAGTTGGACATTGTGGTCATTCTGTTGTTCTTTGCCAGTCTGACAAAATACCTTAGAAAACCAAACCAAAGAGGAAAAAATAATTTTGGCCCAGGGTTTTCAGCAGTTAATCTCTGTATGCTCCTGGCTTCACTGCTTTGTGCCTGCGGTGAGGTAGAATACCAGAGCAGAAGGAGCCTGTGCAGACACCTCTGCCAAATTCAGGGCCACCAAGATGCAGATGGAGAGAGAAAGACCCAGAAAGGAAGGAAGGCGGCCAGCTTAGTGTCTTCATGGTGATACCATCTGAACATAGGCTCCACTTCCTAAGTTTCTATTATTTCTCAATAATGCCATCAAAGTATGAAAAAGCCACTGGATTATTCCACTCATGAAGTTAACTATCCAATCACTTTCCAAAATTACTTCAGTGACACTCAAACCACTACCACAGGAAACTTGGAGCACATTTCACATTCAGCGCATCAAGCTCACGGTCCTTCTTATCATTCAGATATACACTGAGTATCTGCACTTTGGAAATGACCTCTGAGTTAGCGGTGGAAAATGGAACTAAGACAGATTTTATATAGCAGGTAGATGAAAGAACTGGTGATGCTCAGATAAAGTCCTGTATTATTGCTTGATATATTAGAATTTTGTAAACTACAATGAGATAATAATCTTATATCCCATTATGCCTAGTATTTAGATGTCACCCAATCCCTCATGAGTTCACAGCTAGAATCTTTCAGAGATAGCTGTGTCTAGGGTGCGTGAAAATACAATTAAAAGTGTGATGCTGGGATTTATAATGCCATGATAGGTTTAGGGGTTCCCCACCCTGGGTGTCAATGCTATGTAAAGGTGGGTAATATTAGCAGAATATATGGGACAGAAAGAAGTCTACTGCTATCACTTGCAGTTTTCTGCTTGCTGTTTGCTACTTCGCTGATGGCAGACTTCTTCCTGCCCAGCTTTGCCATGAACAGTTTCTCTTCTGTCATGTCCCTTTACCATGAGTTCTGCATTTGATCCAGCTGATTATAGACTAAAACCTCTACAAAGAGTGTGCTGGAATAAACCTTTTCTCCTTCAACATAGGGCATTAGGTATTTTGTATCATCAATGAGAAAAGTAACTAAGACTTATCCTGTATAACAGGAAAGTGAAAGAATAGGTGAGATGGAGGGAAAACTGATTGAGGCATGGCAGTTTCTGTTGTAGAAGACTTCAACTCAATCAGTGTTATGTCATTTTCAAATTAAGCTGTATAGGACTTATATGGGCTTAATTAGAATCGACAGCCTCGAAAGTGCCAGAATGCTGAGAATACTCTAGAATGGAACACTGCACCATAGTGATCATACTGTAAGGCCTAATGAAACTTCAGTATGATGGGAGGCCATGACATTAGGAAAAATCAGCAGGTTATCAAATGGCCTAAGTACCATTGCCACATTGTAATACATATCTCCACCTCTGATCCCATTGAACAATAACAAACTTTACCAGGGTAACCAAGTATAGTTCTTTCTTATACCTATGTGTTCATTGTGTCTGCCTATTTAGCCATTGGACAAATTCAAACACTTCTCAGGTTCTCAAGTCTAAGAGATATATTACTTCACTTTCTAGATCTCAACTTTTGCCTCCCACAGATTCTGCCTCTCACAGATTCTTTTTTTTTTTATTCTTCTGATGTGAGTGCAACACCATGGTGTGTTTCTCCCAAAAGATGTGAGTACACGACTATAAGTGACCAACTGCTACTCATTGCAAGTGTCATATGTTTGGATACCACATGAACATATAGTGAAATTCTTCCCTCAATAATATAGATAGAACCCATTAAGGCATGTTCTTTGTAATTAATTTTTGATCATTTTTAAAGCAGAAGGAAATTTCTCTTCAGGACCATATGTTACTTTGTTAGCAGTATTATAAAAATATTGTAGACTGAGCTAAGTAAAAACTAGAAATTGAGATTCTCAGAGTTCTATATACTACAATTTCATGATCAAGGCTTAAATATGGTGGGTTTACATTGAAATATCTCTAGTTGGTTTGCAAGAGCTGTCTTCTCCTGGTCTCTTCACTTGATTTTCCCTGATTGTGTGCATATTCTTATGTCTCATTTTTCACCCTAATGCTTTCTTGTGAGAGTGAACAATTCATATTACATTAGGGAGTACCATAATGGGATTTAGTGTTACCATATTTTTGAATAAAATGCTTTGAAATACAGTCCCAATTTGATGTTGTGGTTGAAACGTCCACAAGTTATGGAAGAAAACTCCCTTTTTTCCCCCAATTATATCCAGGTAAATTTCTTTTAGATTCCAGATCCTGCTACTTCTGCTTCCCAGAGATATCTGGTCCTGATGATTCGTGGATGGTCACTGTGACGCACATTGTAAGAACCAACCCCCAAATATCGAGCCATTCTGTCTCTGTACTATCCTTTGCAACCCCATTATCCTCACTCCCTGAGTTCACTGGGATGGTCTTCTTGAGTTATGTGGACTGAGTATAAATTGCCTGAATTTTCTTGAGGCAGTATACAAAATTCATGTATTGCCACATTTAAACTTGATATGTAAAAAAAATAAGAAAGAACAAAAAACACTGGACATTCTAACTAGTTTGCAAAGTGTGATTTGAAAATCTGAAGGGAGGGCTAGATATTTCTTTGGGGGCAGAAATGAATAAAAGTAGAGACAGATAGGAAGGAAGTGCTTTTGGCACTAAAGAAATGTTTCTTGATGACATTCTAGAAGCTTTGATCTTTATCCAGGAGGAATCGACACCCAAAATACAAATTAAATAACATATATCTTGCTGAAAAATGTAAATTTTATTTGCTAAAGCAGATTTTTGGGTGATTCAGTTTCTTTCATTGCAATTCATTTTCTTTGACACACCCTGAATTAAAATAATAACTATAGGGCTGAGGATTTAGCTCAGTGGCCTAAGCGCCTGCCTGACAAGTGAGAGGTAGTGAGTTTGATCCCTAGTACAAAAAAAATAGAGAAGTTTGGAATTATCTCTATAAGCATCAGTAAGAATATATTTCATTGAACACTGAATACTATTCAGTCATTATGATATGTTCGTGGATGGTTCATTTCATGGGCTTACAAAATGGGTTTAATTTATTTTATGCTTCTAAAAGACAATTTAGTATGTTGGATGACTAAACAATAACAATTTATTTCTTCTAATTCTACAGTTGAGAATTTCAAGATCATGGTTCAGGGAGATGGTTTCCAGTTGATTTGTGCACTGGAAATCAATATCTTCTTGCTGTGTTATCATAGGGTGGAGGGAGAGAAACTTCCCTTCTGGTTTCCTATAAGCACAGCAGCTGTATTAGCTTGGGCAGCCTCTCAAGGTTCCATCCAAAGTTAAGCAGTTATCAAACATTCCACTTCAGAACACAGACATTACAAGTGGAAGGATTTTAACATAAGAATTTCAAATGACAAGAATATTCAGTGCACATACAAGACAGTCAACTGAAATGGACTGAGAAACAACTAGTAATATATTTATATTTTCAAGGTGGTATTTGTCAGAGCAAAAAAGTTGCATAAAGAGAATTCATCAAGAGTTTCCAACACCACAAAATTCTAACTGAATTTGAACTGAGTATCTTTAAATTACTACTTACTACTCTAAAGTGCATAGATGTAAATATAAATATATAATGAAATTTCATATAACTATAGAAAAATATTCCAAATATATATATATATATATATATATATATATATATATATATATAATACAATCATATTTTGAATTTGACATTGAGCAGCTCCATTCACTTTCTTAATTACTGTTGCAAAATATATACATAAACATAGATGAATATTTATTATATAGAATACGAAAATGCATACATATATAAAATAGTTTTGTGACATGATTTAAAAAATGTTTTCTCTAGTCAAAATATTGCAAGCAATTGTAAGAGCAAATCACATGAAAACATCTGATGAATTTGCAAAGAAAGAAGGAAAAAATGTTTGCTAACAATATGACCATTTACCTTAGCACGTCAAGTCATTGTTAAAAGATTTTGTCGCCTTCAAATTATCCATCTGAGACAATTTTCACTAGGCAGTAAATCCGCTAGAACAGAATTAATCAAATCACTGAGCATGACAATAAACAGAAGAAAAGATTAGTACAAGTTTTCTCTGACAAACACGTTCTATTCCAAAAACACAACATTGTTTCCAGCTTTCTCATAAAATATCAGAAATGACATAAAGAGCCAGTGTCCTAATATCTTAAAAGAAGCGATACTTGGGAATTTGCAGGGATGTAGCCTTTTCATGAACTCCTTTGACTAATGTGAAATGTGCCAGAATGGAAACTTTGAAACCTACTGAGAAAACCCAATACAATAATACTGGGGTTAAGGCAGGGTCTTCCATTCACTGGCTCACAGGTCTCAGCACATCAGGTCCAAAAGGGAGGTTATCGCTGTAAGGAGGGTCTCTTCAATGTGCGTCCGCCCTATAAGGAGGCGTGCCTGAGGGACCGGCCAGAAGCTCTGAGCCCGTTCCGCTCCCCAGTCAGTTGTCGGATTAAGGGATCCCTAGGCCCCAGCACAAAGGGGGCGCCATAGAAGTTGCCCTTACAGTCCACCTCTCCAGGGCCTTACATAGCTTAGGCCCCATCACTGGCTCTCTTTGGAGGACCTCGGCAAGTGAGGGGCTTCACCCACTGCTGCCAGCCCTGCGAAAGTCAGCAAAAGGACCCAGGCTGTGGTTGAGGTAAGGACTTATCCTGAGGGGGGGGGGAAACACCGGCTTCAGAAGGGGGTGTTGACCTTGCCTTACAAAGCCTCAGTGTGTTCTCTGGGGATTGGTGGGAGGGTGGGGAGGTAAGAGCCCAAGAACATGGGTTGCCTGAGATAGGCTGGTATTTGCGCCTCTGAGGTCTTGCGAATGCAAGCGTAAAGAACAGTGGGTATTCTAGTGCATGAGAGGAAAAGAAGCCACCTCTAACACCAAAGTCCATGTAACCTAGGCTTAGGTGCCAAGGAACACCGTTACTGTGCCTGAGCATCATGGTCAAAGTGGGGGGGGAGTGGTACACGGGAGCTGGGACCTTGAATGGTCAGAGAGCAGAATGCCTCGCTTCAAGGGCCAGTGCTGAGGTCAGCACAGTAAGGAGCGTCGTATAATCAAAGAATCAAGAGCACGGGAGCACCGGGCAGTGCTCAGGGGATCGCAGCTTCAACAGGATTGAGGGACGCAGCTTGTCCTGTGGTCGGTTCCAGGGGACCCTAGTGGGACTATCAGTCCATTTACCACAAGGAGTGTAACAGGGATATGAAGGGTTTATGATGAGGGGAGGAGCTTCAAGTCGGCATAAGGAAGATTTTCAGCTATTCAAGAGTCACCCTGAGCACCCCATGTGAGCACGACGAAACCAATGACTGATGGCAACCTGGGATGAGAAATAGGCTTGGGACTAGCACTAATTTCCTCGGTGATATGGGGTAGGGGGTTTTGCTAATATTGGGGAGGGACTTTGTCAAAAGAACCTTGGCTGAAGTCCATACAAAAACATTTATTGGCATTCCTAGAAGTTACTTCGAATACCATGAAGTCTGTGCCAAAAACACAGCAGGTATTACAAAATCATTGGTCTATTTTTTTTAATAGTTACACATGAGTGTGTAGTTTCTTTCATTTAAAATTATGCTCTGGAATGGCTTGTGGTGCCGCAATCCTGTAATCCCAATACTCAGGAGGCCAAGGCAGGAGGATCCTTGCAAGTTCTAGAGCAACCTGGGCTACGAAGTAAGCCCAACACCAGCCTGAACTGCATAATGAGATTGTGTCTTAAAAACAAACAAACAAAAAATTATACTCTCGAGGTAAACCCATTTAAATAAAGCAGTGTCAAGGTAATCCATATTTATGGAAATAGAGTCCACCACTGTATATAAATCCACATTTGCTTTTTTAAAATTGAAAAGAATAGAAAAGGAAAATGGCATTTCAAAACAAGATAATAGACTACTAACAATTATTAATACATGGTGTATGTTTATCATCACAGGTGTTACTAAATTCACAAAATACAGACATCACAACTTTTCCAAACAAGATTAACTAAAACTTTTATTTCACCATTTTAAGAGAAACTAGCAGTGTAAATAACTTAACAAGCTTTATATGTATGATTTTTCCTTTCTCCATTCCTTACTTTCCCCTTGGCATCATCATCACAGTTTTAATTTTCTAACAACTAAATCAGGGAAACATTACAAAATCCCATCAGCTGAGAAATTCTTAAAACATATGTGGATGGTCTCTGTATTGAGGTAGTACTCAAACATAACAAAGGATGAATTGAGACTTTTTAGGTAAATGGATGCAAGTAGTGACCATAACAAGAAAAATAAATCTGACCCACGCATGTAAACATTATATAGTGTCACTAGTGTGAGAACCTTAACCACTAAATACTACCCAATATATCAATGGATAGTGAGATTTGGGATGACGTTGGTAAAAACAGAATCATGCATTCTTATGCACAGTGGGAGAATATATGAAGGTAAGGTGGTTGTCAGATGTTTCCAGAGAGTCTCAGGGAGGGCAGCAGCACCACAGCGCACACAGGTAAAGAAGGCTTCAGAGGTCGAATGAATGTTGGGAAGGACAGGTCTTGACTGAGTGGGCATCAGGGAATGGAAGCCTGATCAATACATTGAGCATTACATGCCCAAGCAAAGGATGTCAGGCTGCTTCTCTTTGTTCCTGCTTCATAGGAAACCTAAGACCCATGAGCATAATTGGTGTGAGGATTTGACTACCATGCAGCAGGGATAGTAACAGGCAGTTCCTGGAGGTCAGGAGATTTCTCTGGCTGAGAAGTGCGAACCTTAGCAGCCCATGACAGAGAGGGCTGGCTGCGCATAACTCTCAGTGTGCAGAGCCCATCACATGGTGATTGCCATGCAATCCTTCCACTCTTTCCCTATGGATGTGGGATATAGAATGTCACATTTCTGAGTTTGAGAAGTCAACTTATGACAAGCAGAAATGAGAAGTACAGGACTTCTGTAGTTAGTGATAAGTATAATAGCAAAGAAGAGGAACCAACACCACAAACACTGGGCACAAATATACAATATCCTCTTACCACTCCAGGAACCAGTGAAAGGGATATCATGGTGTGGCCTACAACTCACTCTGTCTTTCTGTAAAAGGACACATTTCCTGAAGCAGATCCATTGTCCACAGTGCACCATTCTCACAGAAACCTGTAGAAGCAGCCTGGGTTAAAGCACAGGAGAGGTCTGTGCTGAAGGTGCTCACACAATCTTGTTTTCCCTCTTCCAGGTGCCTGCAGCACAAGCCATCCTACCCAAGCTCCTCCCTCTTGGGCCTCAGCATTTTCAACATGCCTCGTGGTCACAAGAGCAAACAGCGTGCTTGTCAGAAATACCCACAGAGCAGAGGTGTCAAGCAGGGTGGTGAAGTGGCACAGGAACCAGTAGCACCCACAGCAGAAGCAGCAGCTGCAGAAGTAGAAGCTAAAGCTGCAGCAGCAGCAGAAGCAGCAACACCAACACCAGCGGCAAATGCAGAAGCAGCAGAAGTAAAAGCTGCAGCCGCAGCTGCAGGAGCAGCAGAAGTAACAACACCAGCACCAGTAGCAAGTGCAGAAGCAGCAGGAGTAGAAGCTGCAG
>PVLA01016025.1:0-22383 GCA_004027455.1 Hydrochoerus hydrochaeris
TGTTGGGCACATTAGAAGCCATTCTGGCCTTCCAGGCCCTCTAACTAAAGGTAATGCTGAAGTTGATTTATTAACTAAAACATATATTTTCTCTAACATAGAATTAGCTATCAAGTCCCATAATCAACACCATCAGAATTCCAAGGCTTTAAGATACCAATTCAAGCTTACCAAGGAACAAGCAAGGCAGGTTGTTCGCAATTGTCCCGCCTGCATGACTTTTATTTCTTCTCCAAAAACGGGAGGAAATCCTAGAGGGCTAAAACCAAATATATTATGGCAAATGGATGTGACTCACATCCCATATTTTGGAAAATTGTCTTTTGTGCATGTTAGTATAGACACTTATTCTCATTTACTTTTTGCTTCTGCTAGGTCAGGAGAAGCCTATAAAGATGTAGTTCAACACATTATTCAGACATTTGCCTTTATGGGGGTACCTAAACAATTAAAAACTGATAATGCCCCTGTCTATACTAGTAAAAATTTTCAAAGCTTTTGTAAGTTATATGACATTGAGCATTCTACTGGAATACATTTTAATCCCCAAGGACAAGCAATTGTTGAAAGATCCCATCAGATATTAAAAAATCAAATCGAAAAAATAGCTAGCAGTGAGAAATATTATTGTCCTCATCACACTCTGCAACATGCCCTATTTGTTATTAATTATTTAAATATTGGACATGATCAGTTAAATAATATGGAGAGACACTGGAAAAGTCCTACCTTAATTCCTCAAGTTTTTGTCAAATGGAAAGATTTAACTACTGGATTATGGAACGGCGCAGATAGCTTACTAGCCTCTGGATGAGGCTATTCTTGTGTATTTCCACAGGATTAAAAATCCCCCATTTTTATACCCGATCGCCTCATCAGAACTACAACTGTCTCAAAGGAGAAGAGACTTCATCCTCCCCTACCCCCACAGCTATTTGGCTTGAAATTTAAAATTAAAGAAGGGGGAGATGCAGCACCCTTTTCTGTCCATGGCACGTCCTAGGCCATCCACGCCTTGTGACAATCACATCTTCAGGAAAAAGACACTGCATGTGGGAAATGGGCACAGGGACCTTGGAATGTTTTGTACTGATAATTGTAATTTGTGTAGTTCACATGTGTATGTTTTTATGTAATGCTCAATAAGGAGTCAAGGGTGGAGAATCCAGGGGGATTGCTGGAGGCCCTCTAGATAACCCCTTTGTGAGGACTGGTTGTGGGGTTTTGCCTTCTGTGAGTAGTGTGGGAGAGTTTATGTGGGAGCTTTGGGTGGGAGAGCTCATGGAGGAGGATTTGCAGGGTTGCTGTGAGACAACTGCCCTGAGACACTGGACAGGCAGCCAAAGACAGGCAACTGGGACACATATGTTACACCACCGGCTGCCTAAGACAGGCACAAGACCTATTGCTGTCCTGCAGGCCCAGGACGGGTAAGGCCTGGTTGGGTTCATATGAAGAGTCCTTGACCCAAGACAGGCGCTGTCCTACAGGTAGCCAGAGACGGGCAACTAGAACACATATGTTATGCCACCAGCCGCCTAAGACAGGCACAGGACCAATTGCTGTCCTGCAGGCCCATGACAGGTAAGGCCTGGTTGGGTTCATATGAAGAGTCCTTGACCTAAGACAGGCGCTGTCCTCACAGGGACTGCCATACTCCCATAAGTGATAAGGGAAACAATGTAGGGAGTGGCACAATAGCCTCACACATCTCTCCCTACTGCAGGCATTCAAGTGCATCAGCTTACATTTCCCAAGCTAACTAAGTAACAAGATTGAGATGTTAATTGATACCTATTGCCCTGAGCCTGGGGTGCTTCCTGCTTGGGGATGGGGGCGGCAGCCAAAGGTTAGCAAATATATATTCCAACTTCTAAAAAATAAAGCGGATTCAGATTCACTCACAGACTGGTTTACAGTGTCTTCTGTCTCTCAATCGTCGACTCCCTGGCCAACTTTGGGAAACCATAGCACTGCCGCAGCTGGCCTCTGGCAATAACATATGTGCACTTTCTCACATATGTGATAGAGATGCCATATGGGCCATATCAATAATCCAGATAACATACTTAAATATAAAGCGAGAATATTACCCATCAGAGTAATTGCAAGAGTGCATCCATGTCATAATGAAATGGGGGGAATTGTTGACCACAAATACAAACCCTACAGAGAATACTGAAGCTCATTTTAGACTGAGACAATATCATTACCAGGATTGAAGGAACTGCAGCAGAAAGGGACCTCTGAGCATGACAGTCAGTAGCACCAAGTGAAAAGTAGAGAAACAAAGTCAGAAAATAGCAGTGTTGAAATGAGGCAGAGATTGAGAGCGCTAATTGTGACAGATGTGACTTAGTACAATTGTGACATCTATGAAACTTGTGACATGTCAATTTTAGGGTTTATATGCCATTTTTAAAACATATGACATTTGTATGTCATGAATGGCATAAGAGATGTATTCGACTTATGTGGTAGAAGTGACATTTAAGATAATTGTGACATAGGCAACATATAGGATATTTAGACCCATGACATATTTAGTATATGTCACATAGGTGACATATGTGACAATCACGACAAATGTAACATATATGGTCTCTGTGACATTAAGGAAATTTGTGACAGAAGATAACTTATATCATTTGAGGCATTTATGTGTTTTGGGGCATGCATGTGACAAATATGTGACATATATTAACTATCTATGACATAAAAATTTCACATGAGACACGTGTGACATATATGTGCCAATTATGACATGAATGACATATATGACATTTATGACAATAATCCCATAGTTGACATGTGTGACATATATGACATATAAACAATCCAGAGGACAATCTTAAAAATAAAGAGAGAATGATACCCAACAGAAAAATTGCAAGTTGCTTCCATGGCTTAAGGGAACTGGCGGTATTTGCCACAAAATGTGAAACATGTGACATTTATGACATATTTGACATATATGTTCAATGTAACATTTACATCATTGTGGACCTGACTCACCTTTGTGACATTTGTGATCTTTATGACATGCATGGAATTTATGTCTGACATATATGAACTTTTTATGACATAAAAATATCACATGTGACACGTATGATATATATGTACCAATTAATACATGTATGAACATTATAACATACGTAAAACTTATCACACATATGATAGAGATGCCATATGGGCCATATCAATAATCCAGATAACATACTTAAGTATAACGAGAGAATGTTACCCATCAGAGTAATTGCAAGAGTGCATCCATGTCATAATGGAATGGGGGGAATTGGTGGCCACAAATCCAAACCCTACAGAGAATACTGAATCTCATTTTACACAGAGACAATATCATTTGCCAGGATTGAAGGAACTGCAGCAGAAAGGAACCTCTGAGCATGGCAGGCCGTAGCACAAAGAGAAAAGTAGACAAACAAAGTCAGAAAATAGCAGTGCTGAAATGAGACAGAGATTGAGAGTGCCAATTGTGACAGATGTGACTTGTCACAATTGTGACATCTATGACATTAGTGACATGTCACTTTTAGGTTTTATATGCCATTTTTTAAATATATGACATTTGTATGTCATGAATGGTATAAGAGATGTATTCGACTTTGTGGCATAAGTGACATGTAAGATAATTGTGACATAGGTGACATATATGACATTTAGACACATGACATGTTTAGTATATGTCACATAGGTGACGTATGTGACATTCACGACAAATGTGACATATATGTTCTCTGTGACATTAAGGTCAATTGTGACAGAAGACACCTTATATCATTTGTGGCATTTATGTCTTTTGGGGCATCCATGTGACATATATGTGACAAATATGACCTATCTATGACATGAAAATTTTCACATGTGACACGTGAGACATGTACATGCCAATTATGACATGTATGACTTTTATGACATCTATGACACTATTCCTATAGGTGATATGTGTGACATATATGACATACAAACAAACCAGAGGATAATCTTAAAAATAAACAGAGAATGATACCCATCAGAGTAATTCCAATTTGTTTCGATGGCTAAAGGAAACTGGGGTTATTTGTGACAAAGTGAGACACATGTGACATTTGTGAAATATGTAACATATATGTGCATTGCGACTTTTACATCATTTTGTACCTAAATAACCATTGTGACATGTGTGAACTTTATGACATGCATGGAATATATATCTGAATTATATAAACGTTTTATGACAAAAATATCAAATGGGACACGTATGACATATATATGCCAATTATTACATGTATGAACATTATAACCTATGTGTACCTTCTCACATATGTGATACAGATGCCATATGTGCCATATCAATAATCCAGATAACATACTTAAGTATAACGAGAGAATGTTACCAATCAGAGTAATTGCAAGAGTGCATCCATGACATAATTTAATGGGGAGAATTGGTGACCACAAATCCAAACACTACAGAGAATACTGAAGCTCATTTTAGACAGAGACAATATCATTACCAGGACTGAAGGACCTGCAGCAGAATGGAAAATCTGAGCATGGCAAGCAGTAGCACATATAAAAATGTAGACAAACAAAGTCAGAAAATAGCAGTGCTGAAATGAGGCAGAGATTGAGAGCCCTAATGGTGACAGATGTGACTTGGCACAATTGTGACATCTATGACACTTGTGACATGTCACTTTTATGGTTTATATGCCATTTTTGAAATATATGACATTTGTATGTCATGAATGGCATGAGTTATATTCGACATATGTGGCATATTTGACATTCATGATAATTGTGACATAGGTGACATATATGACATTTAGACACATGACATGTTTAGTATTGTCACATATGTGAGATATGTGACATTCACGACATATGTGAAATATATGGTCTCTCTGACATTAAGGTGATTTGTGACAGAAGACACCTTTATGTCATTTGTGGCATTTATGCCTTTTGGGGCATCCATGTGACATATATGTGACATATATGAACTTTCTATTACTTAAAAATTTCACATGTGACACCTGTGACATATATGTGCCAATTATGACATGCATGACATTTTTAACATCTATGACACTGACATATATGTGCCAATTATTCCATGTATGAAGATTATAACATATGTGCACCTTCTCACATATGTGATAGAGATGCCATATGGGCCATATCAATAATCCAGATAACATACTTAAGTATAACGAGAGAATGTTACCCATCAGAGTAATTGCAATAGTGCTACCATGTCATAATGGAATGGGGGGAATTGGAGAACACAAATCAAAACCATACAGAGAATATTGATGCTTATGTTAGACAGAGAAAATATCATTACTGGGATGTAGGGAACTATAGCAGAATGGCACCTCCGAGCATGACAGGAAGTAGCGCAATGAGAAAAGTAGACAAACAAAGTCAGAAAACAGCAGTGCTGGTATGAGGCAGAGATTGAGAGTGCTAATTGTGACAGATGTGACTTATGACAATTGTGACATCTATGACACTTGTGACATGTGACTTTTATGGTTTATATGCAAATTTCAAAATATATGACATTTGTATGTCATGAATGGCATAAGAGATGTATTCGAATTTGTGGAATAAGTGACATTTAAGATAATTGTGATATAGGTGACATATATGACATTTAGACCCATGACATGTTTAGTATATGTCAAATAGGTGACATATGTAACATTCATGACTTATGTGACATATGGTCTCTCTGACATTAAGGTCATTTGTGACAGAAGACTCCTTTATATCATTTGTGTCATTTATGTATTTTGGGGCATTCATGTGACACATATGTGACATATGCAACCTTCCAATGACATTAAAATTTCACCTGTGACACATGTGACATATATGTGACAATTATGACATGTATGATGTTTATGACATCTATGAAACTAATCATATATTTGATATGTATGACATATAAATAATCCAGAGGAGAATCTTAAAAATAAAGAGAGAATGATAACCATCATAGAAATTGCATGTTGCTTCCATGGCTTAAGTGAACCTGGTGTATTTTTGACAAAATGTGAAATGTGAAAGTTATGACATATGTGACATATATGCTCATTATGAATTTTACATCATTTTGAACCTAATTCACCATTGGGACATTTGTGACTTTATGACATGCATGGAATATATATCTGAAATATGTGAACTTTTTATGACATAAAAATATCACATGTGACCCGTATGACATATATGTGCCAATTATGATATGTATGAATTTTACAACATACATGCAACTTATTACATATGTGATAGAGATGCCACATGGGCCATATCAATAATCCTGATAACATACTTAAGTATAACGAGAGAATGTTACCCATCAAAGTAATTGCAAGAGTGTTTCCATGTCATAATGCAGTAGGGGGAATTGTGGCCCACAAATCCAAGCCCTACAGAGAATACTGAAGCTCATTTTAGACAGAGACAATATCATTACCATCATTGAAGAAACTGCAGCCGAAAGGGACCTCTGAGCATGACAGGCAGTAGCACACAGAGAAAAGTAGACAAAGTCAGAAAGTAGCAGTGCTGAAATGAGGCAGAGATTGAGAGTGCTAATTGTGACAGATGTGACTTGTCACAATTGTGACATCTATGACACTTGTGACATGTCACTTTTAGGGTTTGTATGCCATTTTTGAAATATATGAAATTTGTATATCATGAATGGCATAAGAGATGTATACGACCTATGTGGCATAAGTGACATTTATAATTTTGACCTAGGTGACATATATGACATTTAGACCCATGACATGTTTAGTATATTTCACATAGGTGACATATGTTACATTCATAACATATGTGAACTAAATGGTCTCTGTGACATTAAGGTCAATTTTGACAGAAGACACCTTTATGTCATTTGTGGCATTTATGTCTTTTGGGGCATGCATGTGACATGTATGTGACATATATGAGCTGTCTATGACAAAAAAAATTTAACAGGTGACACGTGAGAAATATATCTGCCAATTATGACATGTATGAGGTTTATGACATTTTTGAAACTAAACACATAGGGGATATGCGTGTCATATATGACCTATAACCAATCCAGAAGACAATCTTAAAAATAACAATAGAATGTTACCCAACAGAGAAATTGATAGTTGCATCCATGGCTTAAAGTAACTGGGGGTATTTCTGACAAGCAATGTGACACATGTGACATTTATGACATATGTGACATATAAGTTCAATATGATTTTAACATCATTATGGACCTAATTCACTCTTGTGACATTTGTGACCTTTATGACATGCATGGAATATATATCTGACATATATGAACTTTTTATGACATAAAAATATCACATGTGACACGTATGACATGTATGTGCAAATTAGTACATGTATGAAGACTATAACATATGTGAAACTTATAACATATTTGATAGAGATGCCATATGGGCCATATCATTAATCCAGATAACATGCTTAAGTATAACAAGAGAATGTTACCCATCAGAGTAATTGCAAGAATGCTTCCATTTCATAATGGAATGGGGGGAATTGGTGACCACAAATCCAAACCATTACAGAAAATACTGAAGCTCATTTTTGACAGAGACCATATCATTACCAGGATTGAATTAACTGCAGCAGAAAGGAACCTCTGAGCATGATAGGAAGTAGCACAAAGAGAAAAGTGGACAGACAAAGTGAGAAAATTGAAGTGCTGAAATGTGGCAGAGATTGAGAGTGCTAATTGTGACAGAAGTGACATGTCAAAATTGTGACATCTATGACACTTGTGTCATGTGACTTTTAGTGGTTAAATGCCATTTTTGAAATATATGACATTTGTATGGCCTGAATGGCATAAGAGATGTATTCGACTTACGTGGCATAAGTGACATTTATGATAATTGTGACATAGGTGACATATATGACATTTACACCCATGACATGTTTAGTTTATGTCACATAGGTGACATATTTGACATTCACGACATATGTGACATATATGGTCTCTGTGTCATTAAGGTGATTTGTGACAGAAGACACCTTCATATGATTTGTGGAATTTATGTCTTTTGGGGCAGCTGTGTGACATATATGTGACATATATGACCTATCTATGACAAAAAATTTCAAATATGACATGTGTGACATGTGTTAGAGAAGGAAAAGTGCGTTGTGTGATAGCCTGTCACACCCAATCCTCTAATGGATCACTTGTGTCGTTTCACCACTTTGCTAAGTTTAATTGGGCCTAGGGAGATGGGATTTTCCAAGAGTTTTGGAGAGAAAGAATTTATTCAAGAAAAGATTCGGTTGTTCTCTTAACCACTGAAAGTCATGAACCCAATTTCTAGGTTGTTCTCATCCAGGAGGTTATATCTGGAGTTTGGAAAATTGTGCTGATCCTTGTCTCTGACGTATGTTGTTCAATTCTGTACTGAGACAGGAGCTCATGTCTAGTATCCTCAGTTCAATGATGCTTAAGCTGTTGACCTCCTCTAAATTGGGTTCTGACAAATGTAAACAACGTGGAAGTAGGCAAGCTGAGGCTGATACACCCAACATTCACTGCTTGCAGGAGTACTCATTTTGTAAGGAACTAATCCTCTGAATCCTGCTCACCAGAGAAAACTCATCTCAATATATAGGCAAGAACCCTGGATTGAATGTGTTTAGAGATGGCAGGCTTAGAAAGCAAGCCCTCTCTATTGCATAGTGACATTTCCCTCTCTTGAAATTTGTTCCCTCCATGCATTTGAAAAGTTACATCCACTGTCTGAGTGAGGTTTCTGCCCCTTAGAACCAAGGAGAAAGAAATGTGGCTCTCGAGGAACTTTTATTCAATTCATTTTTTATGAGCAAACTTTATGACGAGGAAAACACAAAAAAAATCATGAAGGATATGAGCAAGGGAAAGGAAAATACTGCATTAGTGGAGTGGCTGAGTTTTTGGAAAAAGGCTGGAATGCTGAACAGCTAGGATACACCTAGTTATGGCAATAAAGAGGCATCAGTTTGCCAGGCAACAACACTTGGCTGTGATTGGCTGAGCAGCATTGTGAGCTGGAGCCCCCAATCTATGACAGAGATGTGCTCTACGGGACCAGGATCACAACGCTGCACGTTGTCATGGAGACATAATTAGTAGGCAGGTCCTTTTAGGGCAAGATTAGAAAAGGCTTTGTATAAAAGAGTATTTTTTCTGAAAGTTCCCTTGATGGAGTTTTTTCACGAGTAGATGGAAAATGCCTGCTAATCTACCCATGGAGGCAGTGCCAGTGGGGCATGGGACATCTCAGGACATGGCAGTTGATTTTTGCCACGATTTTCCATTGAGTTTCTTCTTTCCAGTTGAACATTATGTCATTTGGCTGAGTCCTCTTCCCTAAATTCTTCACAGAGTGGTTGCTTGTAACATTCACAGGCAGTCCAAGTGCTGTCTGTGGAATTTCTCAGCATCAAAACCTGTGCAAGCACATTGGATTTGCAATCCCAGAGTGGGTTTCAAGTGGAATTTCAGGGACAGCAATCCTGAAACTATTCATAATCCAATGAGCATGGTTTCAACAGGTTCTCCAGGCAATATGTGTGAAAATACACTGTCTTGTCTATACCAGGCCTCATAATGGAACAAAGCAACTAGAAAGGGAAGGAATAGTAAAGGAAAAATTATAGGAAAGAGACAGAACCAGTCAAAATGAGGTTTAAAATGAAAAAGAAAAAAACACAAAAAACTGGGACTATGATAAGGAAAATTAAATTTCAGCATTATCACACTATTCCTAAAAGATGTCATAGTTGTTGTCACATATGTGATCCAACACCACAGTGAGGGAAGCACAAAGCAGGAAATCATGCAGGGAACCCTAAGAGTAGACAGAAAAGGACCGCAGAGACAAGCCCGAAAAAACCTCTTTATCCATCTCCTTAGAGAGGAGTTTTGGGGAATATGGCAGCGGTCAAGATGACATATTTTCTATGGTGTCAGAGCTCCACACATGAGATTATCACTTCACATGTCATTCCAATTTTGGCTTGGGAATTCCTGAGCTAGATGGTCTGGGGACTACAGAGTTCAACTTTAAATCCTTCAATAGATAGTCATGGAATTACATTGGAGGAAACCATTGTAAAATTTTTCATTTTCTATTTTGGCTCTTTGTGGGTTTTTTGTTTTTTCTTAGGTTTCTGTTTTTCTAGCTCTCTCTTGGTGAGACAAACAGGTTCACCTCCACATTCTATAATGGACTCTTCAAAGCACAGCACAGGAATCAACTGTGGGGTATCATACATGAGAACAGATTTTCTCCCAAGAAAACCGGAAAGTCTGACAGGAACTGACACTTTTCATCCGCCCCAAATGTTGCTCTAAACCACTTTTGCCAAATGTCGAATGTTTCATTTTTCTCCTCAATGGTCTTTTGGGAAGCTGCTTACTCGGGAAGGGAATTTTTGACTGTGTTGACACTGTAGAATATGGTGTGTGCCTTCTGTGATCCACAGTAAATATCTCAGGGTCTACAAAGTTGACCTTTTCCTGTCCTGTGCTGTCTCCTCTACCCAAACCAATCCCATCAGATGGACTGGAGGAAACATATTTTCTGAGCTCTTCAAAGGAATTTGTTATCATTTGTTTGTAACAATCCACCCAGGTCCTTCCTCTTTCCTCAAACATTTTGCCTCTGAGGAATGCCCTATTCAACTTAGCATGGGGCTTTGGCTTCTAATCTCTTACCGTTTTCTGAGCATTTTGTTCTCCTGGGGATTGTCCAGCCTGGCACTTGTCAATAGATTGCAGTCTTCACTTGTAATTACACAATGTGAAAACAATGCCTCTTTTGTGAAATTCAAACAGTGACAATGTGTTGCTATGACACTTCTAAGTGTTCCAATGCATTACGAAATACAACTGACAAACAGTGGCATTTCAATCAGTGTAAGGAAAGGGGCAATTTTCCCTATGCCACCTGTAGTGTGAATTCCCCCGGAAGCAGTTATTTATACAAAATGTTAAAGGAAAAATTTCCAAAAGAGTATAGACCTGAAACTCTCAAGTTCATTTCAGTTGGCTTCAACCTTCAAGGTTTCTTGCTGAATTCTTGGCCTCTGCACTTTATTTGAGATCACCTACTTGGTAGCTAAGACTATTGAAACACTGAAACATACTGTCACATTTTCTGACCACATCTGAAAATGAAAATTGTAACCACAGCTTACTGCAACTCAGAGGACACAATTTCCCAGCTTCCCAGGGTCACCACTGCTAATGTGGACACTTTTACTGAGGCCTCAAACTGCCATCCAGGGCCTGACACTATGAGCCTCTCCTGTCCCCTTTGTTCCCTTTCAGGAGCCAAATACCTAAGGCCATTACACTCATTCTTAATCTTTTCCACCTAAATCAGGTCTCCTTGGGAATAGTGCCTCTGAGCTATAATCATCTGATGACACACCTTGGGCAAGTACAGCCACTTCCTCAGCTCTAGGCCTTGGAAGTTCCACCAAGTTTCATGGAAAGTGCAGATCAAGGTGTGTTAGAGAAGGAAAAGTGTGTAGTGTGAAAGCCTGTCCCATCCACTCCTCTAATGGATCACTTGGGTAATTTCACCAGTTTGATAAGATTATTTGGGCCTAGGGAGATGGGATTATCCATCAGATTTGGAGAGAAACAATTTATTCAAGACAAGATTCGGTTGTTGTCTGAAACACTTACAGTCATGGACCCAATTTCTATGTTGTTCTCTTCCAGCAGGTTATATCTGGAGTTTGGGAAAATGTGCTGATCCTTTTGTCTGTAGTATGTTGTTCAGTTCTATACTGAGACAGGAGCTCATGTCTAGGATCCTCACGTCAATGCTGCCTAAGCTGTTGACCTCCTCTAACTTGGGTTCTGACAAATGTAAACCACATGGAAGTAGGAAAGCTGAGGCAGGTACATTCATCCCTTGCAGGAGTTCTCATTTTGTAAGGCACTGATCCTTTGAATCCTGCTCTCCAGAGAAAACTCATCTCAACATAGCGGCAAGAAACCTGGACTGAATGAGTTTAGAGATGGCAGGCTTAGAAAGCAAGCTCTCTGTATTGCATTGTGACATTTCCCTCTCTTGAAATTTGTTCCCTCCTTGCATTGGAAAAATTACATCCACTGACTGAGTGATGTTTTTGCCCATTAGAATGCAGGAGAGATAAAGGGGCTCTCCAGGAAGATATATTCTGTTCACTATGTGTGAGCACACTTTATGATGAGGAAAACACAAAAAAATCATGAAGGATACGAGCAAGGGAAAGGAAAATACTGCATTACTGGTGTAGGTGACTTTTTGGAAACATGCTGGAATGCTGAAGAACTGGGCCACACCCTGTTACAGCAAGTTAGAGGCCTAAGTTTGCCAGGCAACCACACTTGTCTCTGATTGGCTGAGCAGCATTGTGAGCTGGAGCCCCCAATCTATGACACTGCTGTGTCCAAAGGGACCTGGATAACAATGCTGCAAGTTGTCATGGAGACATAGGTAGATGGCAGGTCCTTTTATGGCAAGATTAGAAAAGGCTTTGTATAAAACAGTATTTTATCTGAAAGTTCCCTTGATGGAGTTTTTTCACGAGTAGATGGAAAATGCCTGCTAATCTACCCATGGATGCAGTGCCAGTATGGCATGAGACATCTCAGGACCTGGCAGTTAATTTTTGCCATGATTTTCCATTGAGTTTCTTCTTTCCAGTTGAACATTATGTCATTTGCCGGAGTTCTCTTCCCTAAATCCTTCACAGAGTGGTTGCTTGTAACATTCACAGGCAGTCCAACGGATGTCTGTGAAATTTCTCAGCAACATAACCTGTGCAAGCACATTGGATTTGCAATCCCAGAGTGGGTTTCAAGTGGAATTTCAGGGACAGCCATTATGAAAAATTTCATATTCCAATGAGCATGGTTTCAAGAGGTTCTCCAGGCAATATGTGTGAAAATACTTTGTCTTGTCTATACCAGGCCTCATAATGGAGCAAAGCAACTAGAAAGGGAAGGAAAGGTAAAGGAAAAATTTTAGGAAAGAGACAGAGCCAGTCAAACTGAGGTTTAAAAGAAAAAAGAAAAAAACAGAAAATACCTGGGACTATGATAAATAAAATAAAATTTCAGCTTTATCACATTATTCCTAAAAGATGTAATAGTTGCTGTCAGATATGTGAACTAACACCATGGGGAGGGAAGCACAAAGCAGAAAATCATGCAGGGAACTCTAAGAAAAGACAGAAACCGATGGCAGAGACAAGCCCGAAAAAACTTCTGTATCCATCTCCTTAGAGAGGAGTTTTGTGGAATGGGGCAGGGGTCAAGATGATGCATTTTCTTTGGTGTCAGAGCTCCACACATGAGATTATCCCTTCACATGTCATTACAATTTTGGCTTGGGAATTCCTGAGCTAGATGGTCTGGGGACTACAGAGTTCAGCTTTATATCCTTCAATATATAGTCATTCAAAGAGAGTGGAGGAAAACAATGTAAATGTTTTCATTTTCTTTTTTGACTCTTTATGGTGTTTTTTGTTTTTTCTTAGGTTTATGTTTTTCTAGCTCTCCCATGGTGAGACAAACAGGTTTACCCCCACATTGTATAACGGACTTGTCAAAGCACAGCATAGGAATAAACTGTGTGGTGTCATACATGAGAACAGATTTTCTCCCAAGAAAAAAGGAAAGTCTGACAGGTACTGACACTTTTCATCCACCCCAAATGTTGATCTAAACCCCTTTTGCCAACATTTCGAATGATTCATCTTTCTACTCAATGTTCTTGTGGGAAGCTGCATACTCAGGAAGGGAAATTTGGCTGTATTGACACTGTAGAATATGGTTTGGGGCTTCTGTGATACACATTAAATATCTCAGGGTCTACAAAGTTGAACTTTGCCTGTGCTCTACTGTCTACTCTCCCCAATCCAATCCCATCAGATGGCATGGAGGGACCACATTTTCTGAGCTCTTCAAAGTAATTTGTTATAATTTGTTTGTTAAAATCCACCCAGGTACTTCCACTTGCCTCAAATATTTGCCTCTGAGGAATGCCCTATTCAACTGAGCAGGGGGCTTTGTAATCGAATCACTTGCCCTTTTCTGAGAATTTTGGCCTCCTGGGGATTGTCCAGCCTGGCAGTGGTCAATAGACTGCAGATTTCCCTTGTAATTACACAATGTCACAGCAATGCCTCTTTTCTGAAATTCAACCAGTGACAATGTGTTGCTAAGACTCTTCTGAGTGTTCCAATCTGTTAGGGAATCCAGCTGACAAATGGTGGCATTTCAATCAGTGTTAGGAAAGGGGTGATTTCCCCTATGCCACCTGTAGGCTGACTTTCCATGGAAGCAGATATTTACACAAAATGTTAAAGGAAAATTTTCCCAAAGAGTATAGACATGAAACTCTCAAGTTCAATTCAGTTGGCTACAATGTTCAAGGGTTCTTGCTGAATTCTTGGCCTCTACACTTTATTTGAGATCACCTCCTTGGTAGCTAAGACTCTTGAAACACTGAAACATACTGTCACATTTTCTGACCCCATCTTAAAAAGAAAATTGAAACCACAGATTACTGCAAATCAGAGCACACAATTTCCCAGCTGGCCAGCGTCACCACTGCTGAAGTGTAGACATTTACTGAGGCCTCAAACTGCCAGCCAGAGGCTGACACTCTGAGCCTCTCATATCCCCTTTCTTGCCTTTCAGGAGACAAATAGCTCAGTCCATTTCACTTATTCTTCATCTTTGCCACCTAAACCAGGTCTCCTTGGGAATAGTACCTCTGAGCTATAAGCATCTGATGACACACCTTGGGCAATACAGCCACTTCCTCAGCTCTAGCCCTTGTATGTTCTACCATGATTCATGGAGGGTGCCGATCAAGGTGTGTTAGAGAAGGAACAGTGCGTAGTGTGAAAGCCTGTCCCACCCACTCCTCTAATGGAACACTTGTGTCATTTCACCAGTTTGCTAAGTTTATCATTGCCTAGGGAGATGGGATTTTCCATGAGTTTTGGAGAGAAACAATTTATTCAAGAAAAGATTTGGTTGTTCTCTGAATCACTGAAAGTCATGGACCCAATTTCTATGTTCTCTTCCAGCAGGTTATATGTCGATTTTGGGCAAATGTGCTGATCATTGTCCCTGTAGTATGTTGTTCTGTTCTATACCGAGACAGAAGCTCATGTCTAGGATCCTCAGTTCAATGCTGCCTAAGCTGTTGACCTCCTCTAAATTGGGTTCTGACAAATGTAAACCAAGTGAAAGAAGGCAAGCTGAGGCAGGTACAGCCAACATTCGTGCCTTGCAGGAATTCTCATTTGTAAGGCACTAGTCCTCTGAATCCTGCTCACCAGAGAAAACTCATCTCAACATATCGGCAAGAACCCTGGACTGAATGAGTTTAGAGATGGCAGGCTTAGAAAGCAAGCCCTCTCCATTGCATCATGACATTTCCCTCTCTTGAAATTTATTCCCTCCATGCATTTGAAAAATTACATCTACTGTCTGAGTGATGTTTGTGCCCCTTAGAATGTAGGACAGAGAAAGAGGCTCTCCAGGAAGTTTTATTCATTACACTTTGTGTGAGAACACTTTATGATGAGGAAAATGCAAAAAAAATCATGAAGGATATGAGCAAGGGAAAGGAAAATACTGCATTAGTGGAGTGGCTGAGTTGTTGGAAACAGGCAGGAATGCAGAAGACCTGGGCCACACCTGGTTACATCAAAAAAGAGGCTTAATTTTGCCAGGCAACCACACATGGCTGTGATTGGCTGAGCAGAATTGTGAGCTGAAGAAAATAATCTATGACACAGCGGTTTCCTAAGGGAACTGGATCACAATGCTGCACATTGTCATGGAGACTAGGTAGTAGGGAGTTCCTTTTAGGGCAAGATTCAAAAAGACTTTGTGTGTAACAGTGTTTTATCTGAAAGTTCCCTTGATGGAGTTTTTTCACAAGTAGATGGAAAATGCCTGCTAATCTACCCATGGATGCTGTGCCAGTATGGCATGAGACATCTCAGGACCTGGCAGTTCATTTTTGCCACGAATTTCCATTGAGTTTCTTCTTTCCAGCTGAACATTATGTCATTTGGCTGAGTTCTCTTCCCTAAATTCTTCACAGAGTGTTTACTTGTAATATTCGCAGGCAGTCAAACGGCTGTCTGTGGAATTTCTCAGCAAGAAACCCTGTGAAAGCACATTGGACTTGCAATCCCAGAGTGGGTTTCAAGTGGAATTTCAGGGACAGCCATCATGAAAAAATTCATATTCCAATGAGCATGGTTTCAACAAGTTCTAGAGGCAATATGTGTGAAACTACTCTGTCTTGTCTATACCAGGCCTCATAATGGAGCAAAGCAACGAGAAAGGGAAGGAAAGGTAAAGGAAATATTATAGGAAAGAGACAGAGGCAATAAAACTGAGGATCAAAAGAAAAAAAAACAGTAAGTAACTGGGACTATTATAAAGAAAATTAAATTTCAGCTTTATCACGTTATTCCTAAAAGAGGTCATAGTTGCTGCCACATATATGAACTAACACCATGGGTATGGAAGCACAAAGCAGGAAATCATGCAGGGAACCCTAAGAGAAGACAGAAACTGACAGCAGAGACAAGCCCGAAAAAACTTCTGTATCCATCTCCTTAGAGAGGAGATTTGTGGAATGGGGCAGGGGTCAAGATGACACATTTTCTTTGGTGTCAGAGCTCCACACATGAGATTATCACTTCACATGTCATTCCAATTTTGGCTTAGGAAATCCTGAGCTAGATGGTCTGGGGACTACAGAGTTCAGCTTTAAATTCCTCAATAGAGTGTCATTCAACCACATTGGAGCAAACCATTGTAAAAGTTTTCATTTTCTTTTTTGGCTCTTTTTGGGTTTTTTTTGTTTTTACTTAAGTTTCTGTTTTTCTAGCTCTCTCTTGCTGAGACAAACAGGTTCACCCCCACATTCTATAATGGACTATTCAAAGCACAGCATAGGAATCAATTGTGTGGTATCATACATGAAAACAGATTTTTCCCAAAAAAACGAAAAGTCTGACAGGTACTGACACTTTTCATCCACCCCAATTGTTGCTCTAAACCCCTTTTGCCAACATTTCGAATGTTTCATCTTTCTCCTCAATGGTCTTTTGGGACGCTGCTTACTCGGGAAGGGAAATTTTGACTGTGTTGACACTGTAGAATATGGTGTGTGGCTTCTGTGATCCACAGTAAATATCTCAGGGTCTAAAAAGTTGACCTTTTCCTGTGCTCTGCAGTCTCGTCTCCTCATTCTATCCCATCAGATGGCCTGGAGGGAACACATTTTCTGAGCTCTTCAAAGGAATATGTTATCATTAGTTTGTAAAAATCCACCCAGGTACTTCCTCTTGCCTCAAACTTTTGCCTCTTAAGAATGCCCTATTCAACTGAGCAGGGGGCTTTGGCTTCTAATCACTTGCCATTTTCTGAGCATTTTGGCCTCCTGGGGATTGTCCAGCATGGCAGTGGTCAATAGACTGCAGTCTTCCCTTGTAATTGCACAACATCACAGCAATGCCTCTTTTCTGAAATTCAACCAGTGGCGATGTGTTGCTATGAGACTTCTGAGTGTTCCAATCCTTCAGGGAATCCAACAGACAAAAGGTCGCATTTCAAACAGTGTGAGGAAAGGGGTGATTTCCCCTATGCCACCTGCAGACTGACTTCCCGCAGAAGCAGATATTAATACAAAATGTTAAAGGAAAAATTTCCCAAAGAGTATAGACCTGAAACACTCAAGTTCATTTCAGTTGGCTTCAATCTTCAAGGGGTCTTGCTGAATTCTTGCCCTCTACAGTTTATTTGAGATCACCTCCTTGGTAGCTAAGACTATTGAAACACTGAAACATACTGTCACATTTTCTGACCCCATCTGAAAATGAAAATGGAAACCACAGCTTACTGCAACTCAGAGCACACAATTTCCCAGCTGTCCAGGATCACCACTGCTAAAGTGCACACTTTTACTGATGCCTCAACCTGCCAGCCAGGGTCTGACACTATGAGCCTCTCATGTCCCCTTTCTTCCCTTTCAGGAGCCAAATAGCTCAGGCTGTTTCACTCATTCTTCATCTTTTGCAAGTACAGCCACTTCCTCAGCTCTAGGCCTTGTATGTTCTCCCAAGTTTCATGGAGGGTGCTGATCAAGGTGTGTTAGAGAAGGAAAAGTGCTTAGTGTGAAAGACTGTCCCACTCACTCCTCTAATGGATCACTTGTGTCATTTCACCTGATTACTAAGATTATTTGGGCCTAGGGAGATGGGATTTTCCATGAGTTTTGGAGAGAAACAATTTTTCAAGAAAAGATTTGGTTGTTCTCTGAACCACTGATATTCATGGACACAATACTAAACATGTCATGGGTCTGAATATCATTTATGTCACCTATGTCACAATTATCATAAATGTCACTTATTCCACATAGGTCGAATACATCACTTATGCCATTCATGACATACAAATGTCATATATTTCAAAAATATCGTATAAACCATAAAAATCACATGTCACCATTGTCATAGAAGTCACAATTGTGACAAGTCACACCTGTCACAATTAGCACTCTCAATCTCTGACTCGTATCAGCACTGCTATTTTCTGACTTTGTTTGTATACTTTTCTTTTTGTGCTACTGCTTGTCATGCTCAGAGGCTCTTTTCTGCAGCAGTTACTTCAATCCCAGTAATGATATTGTCTCTGTGTAACATGAGCATCAGTATTCTCTCTAGGGTTTTATTTGTGGTCACCAATTCCCCCATTCAAGTATGACATGAAGGCACTCCTTCAAATACTCTGATGGTGACATTCTTTGGTTATATTTAAGTATGTTATCTGTATTATTGATATGCCCCATATGGCATCTCTATCACATATGTGATAAGTTTCACGTGTGTTATAATCTTCATACATGTAACAATTGGCACATATATGTCATACATGTCACATGTGATATTTTTATTTATAAAAAGTTCACATATGTAACATATATATATTCCATGCATGCCATAAATGTCACAAATGTCACAAAGTTGGTTTATGTCCATAATGATGTAAAAGTCACACTGAACATACATTTCACATATGTCATAAATGTCACATGTGTCACATTGCTTGTCACAAATATCCCCAGTTCCTTTAAGCCATGGAAGCAACTTGCAATTATGCTGATGTGTAACATTCTCTCTTTATTTGTAAGACTGCCTTGTGGATTGTGTATATGTCATATATGTCACACATATCACATATTTGATTAGTGTGATACATGTCATAAACCTCATACATGTCATTATTAGCACATATTTGAAAAACGTGCCACATGTGAAATTTTTATGTTATTGATTAATCATATATGTCACATATACGTCACATGCATGCCCAAAAAACATAAATGCCTCAAATGACATTAAGGTATCTTCTGTCACAATTGACTTTAAGGTCACAGTGAACATATTTGTCACATATGTCTTGAATGTCACACATGTCACCTATGTGACACATACTATACTTTTCATGGGTCTAAATGTCATATATGTCACCTATTTCACAATTATCATAAATTTCACTAATGCCACATAAGTCAAATACATCACTTATGATATTCATGACATACAAATATCATATATGTCAAAAATGGCATATAAACCATAAAAGTCACATGTTACAATTGTCATAGATGTCACAATTGTGACAAGTCACATCTGTCACAATTGGAGCTCTCAATCTTTGCCTCATGTCAGCATTGCTATTTTCTGACATTTTTGGCGACTTTTGTCTTGGTGCTACTGTCTGTCATGTTCAGAGGATCCTTTCTGCTGCAGACTTCTTCAATCCTGGTAATGATATTGTCTCTGTCTAAAATGAGCTTCAGTATTCTCAGTAGGTTTTGGATTTGTGGTCACCAATTCCCCCCATTCCAGTATGACATGGAAGCACTCCTGCAATGTCTCTGATGGGTGACATTCTTTCATTATATTTAAGTATGTAATCTTGATTATTGATAGGCCCCATATGGCATCTCTATCACATATGTGATAAGTTTCATGAATGTTATAATCTTCATACATATAATTAGCACATATATGACATACGTGTCACGAGATATTTTTAACACATAAAAAGTTCATATATTTTAGACATATATTCCATGCATGTCATAAATTTCACATAAATCACAAATGTGAGTTAGGTCAAAAATGATGTAAAAGTCACATTGAACATAAATGTCACATATGTCATAAATGTCACATGTGTCACATTGCATGTCATAAATACCCCTAGTCACTTTATGCCATGGAAGCAAATTGCAATTACTCTGATGGATAACATTCTCTCTTTATTTGTATGATTGTCCTCTGGATTGGTTATACGTCATATATGTCACCCATATCAACTATGTGATTAGTGTCATAGAGGTATTAAACGTCATACATGTCATACTTGGCACATATATATCACACGTGTCACATGTGAAATTTTTATGTTATAGATAGTTCATCTTGTCACATATCTGTCACATGCATGCCCCAAAATACATAAATGCCACAAATGACATAAAGTTGTCTTCTGTCACAAATAACCTTAATCTCACAGAGAGAATAAATGTCACATATGTTTTGAATGTCACATATGTGAACTGTGTGACATATACTGAACATGTCATGGGTCTAAATGACATATATGTCACCTATGTCACAATTATCATAAATGTCACTTATGCCACATAAGTCGAATACATCACTTATACCATTCATCACATAAAAATGTCATATATTTCAAAAATGGCATATAAACCATGAAAATCACATGTCAAAAGTGTCATAGATGTCACAATTGTGACAAGTCCCATCTGTCACAATTAGCGCTCTCAATCTCTGCCTCATATCAGTACAGATATTTTCTGACTTTGTT
The DNA here is from genome assembly GCA_004027455.1 of Hydrochoerus hydrochaeris. NCBI lineage: Eukaryota > Metazoa > Chordata > Mammalia > Rodentia > Hydrochaeridae > Hydrochoerus > Hydrochoerus hydrochaeris. The sequence goes on from PVLA01016025.1 coordinate 20,978, forward strand.
TGTCTACATTTCTCTTTGGGCTACTGCCTGTCATTCTCAGAGGTTCCTTCCTGCTGCAGTTACTTCCATCCCTGTAATGATATTGTCTCTGTCTAACATGAGCATCAGTATTGTCTCTAGGGTTTGGATTTGTGGTCACCAATTCCCCCCATTCCAGTATGACTTGGAAGCACCCTTGCAATTACTCTGATGGGTGACATTCTTTTGTTATATTTAAATATGTTATCTGGATTATTGATATGCCCCATATGTCAACTCTATCACAAATGTGATAAGTTTCACATATGTCATCATGTTCATAGATGTAGTAATTGGCACATAAATGTCATACATGTCACATGTGATATTTTTATGTATAAAAAGTTCATATATGTCACATATACTTTCCATGCATGTCATAAATGTCAAAACTGACACAAAGGTGATTTATGTCCAAAATGATGTAAATGTCACACTGAAAATACATTTCACATATGTCATAAATGTCACATCTTTCACATTGCTTGTCACAAATACCCCCAGTTCCTTTAAGCCATGGAAGCAACTTGCAATTTCTTTGATGGGAAACATTCTTTATTTGTAATATGGTCCTATGGATTGGTCATATGTCATATATGTCACACATATCACATTTGTGATTAGTGTCATGCATATCATAAATGTCATACATGTCATAATTGGAATATATATGTCACACGTGTCACATGTGAAATTATTATGTTATAGATTGGTCATATATGTCACATATACATAACATGCATGCACCAAAAACATAAATGCCACAAATGTCATATATGTCAGCTATGTCACAATTATCATAAATGTCACTTATGCCACATAAGTTGCATACATCACTTATGCCATTCATGACATAAAATGTCATATATTTCAAAAATGTCATATAAACCATAAAAATCACATCACAAGGGTCATAGATGTCACAATTGTGACAAGTCACATCTGTCACAATTAGCACTCTCAATCTCAGCCTCATATCCGCACTGCTATTTTCTGACTTTGGTTGTCTACAATTCCCTTTGTGCTACTGACTGTCATCCTCAGAGGTTCCTTCGTGCTGCAGTTACTTCCATCCCCTTAATGATATTGTCTCTGTCTAAAATGAGCTTCAGTATTCTCTGTAGAGTTTGGATTTGTGGTCACCAATTCCCCCCTTTCCAGTATGACATAGAAGCACTCCTGCAATTACTCTGATGGGTGACATTCTTTTGTTATATTAAAGCATATTAACTGGATTATTGATATTCCCTAAATGGCATCTCTATCACATATGTGATAAGTTTCACGCATGTTATAATCTTCATAAATGTAATTGGCACATATATGTCATACATGTCAAGTGTGAATTTTTTATCACATAAAAAGTTCATATATGTCACATATATATT
>PVLA01016026.1:0-22436 GCA_004027455.1 Hydrochoerus hydrochaeris
CTGTAGGGTTGGATTGGTGGTCACAAACTACCCCAGTTCCTCTTTTCATGGAAGCATCTTGTTCCTCCATTAATTTCGAGTGACAGTTTTGCAGGGTACATCAATCTGGGCTGGAGGTTATTTTCTTTCAGGGCTTGGAATACTTTGCTCCAAGCTCTTCTTGATCTGATGGTCTGTGTTGAGAAGTCTGCCATGATCTCGATGGGCTTACTTTTATAGGTAATCTGTTTCTTTTCTCTGACAGTTTTAAATATTCTGTTTTTATATTGAATTTCTGGTACCTTGATTGTTATATATCTGGGTGTAGCTCTGGTTTTGGTTGTAGGTGGCTGGAGTTCTGTATGCCTCACATAACAGAATGTCATTTTCTTTTCCCATGCTTGGGAAGTTCCTTAATTATTTCCATGAATAGTCTTTGTAATTCTTCTGTTTGTATTCCTGCTTCTTTGTTCACATTTCTTATTAAATTATAGATTCTCTTTTCATCTTCTAGCCTTTCTATTGTTACTGCCTGTTTCCTTGTTATTTTTAAGAGATCATTCCTTTCATGATGATATATTGTAAATTTGTCTTCAAGTTTTGATAGTCTATCCTTAGTTTCTTTTAAGCAGTTTTGCCAGCTTTCAATGGAGTTTTTAGTTTCCTGGTAGTCTCTTCAAATCTGCTTCATGTATTCTATATTATCTTTATATTCTTTATTGAATGTTTCTTTCCTTTTTTTGTGTTACTCCCTTCTTCCATCTATGTCTTCCTATGAGATGCTTAGCATTTCTTTTATTACTCTATTCATATCTTGCTTTACCTGATTTAACATTTCAGTTTTGAGCTCATCTGCAAGGTCCCAAATATATCTCTTAATGTCTATTGAAGCCATATCTGATGTTGCATGTTTGCCACACTCAGTCTCCCTTGTTTTTCCCTCTCCTTGATCAGTGCTCTCAGGGTTCTGGGCTTTGGGCCTCATCTTGCCTCTCTCTCTTGTCATGGTCCTGGCTTCCTCCACATAGGTGTAAAGTGGAGTTCCTAGCCCCTTTCCCTGTCAGCCATGGTTCCTCTGAAGCATGCTGGCAAGGGACCTCCACTCTCTCCTGCCTGCTCTTGTCACTGAGGTGTAAGCAGGAGCTGCGTATGCTGGTCCCTCCCCAATGGACCAGCCAAACTTCAGGGGCTTTCACCAGATTAGAGTATTCTAGGTGCAGGGAATCAGTTTGGGATGGCTCATTGAGTCCTGGACAGGGGCATGACACAGTCCAAGCAAATCCCAAGAATCTGCTCTGGGAAGGGAGCAACCAACTGAAGTCACAGTCACTGTCACTCCCAGTTCAGGCTCCTCGTGCCTGATTCCAACATGTCATCCATTTGGTTGCACCCTTCCTGTGGGGGTGGGGTCTCATTCCCAGCACTGACTGTGGATTACTGAAAGTCCCTTTGTTAGCTCTGCTTTCCATTGGGCTCACCAACCCCCAACTTCAGCATGGCTGTGGCTCCTGTGAGAGGGTGGTGAGAACAGGTTTGGGCAGCTCTGCTGGTCATGGCAAATTTGCAAATTTAGGCCGGTGCAAACTTGGTGGGTCACAGTGAAAATGCTGTGTCCCATAATTTTAACTGTTCCAATAGTAGCCCCAAGACTGCATGTTTGACAAGCTTTTTTACATTTTAATTTCTTCCTGTGTCAAGAGGATCCATCTCCCTCTGTATGGATCTCTCCAGGATGTTTTATTCTGGCAAATGGGTTGTTTCTCCTGGGAGGCTTTGTATTTTGTTGTTCACTGATTGACCATCTTTCCCAGTCCCCTTCCTTGTTATTTTTAAGAGATCTTTCCTTTTGCAATCACAAGCTGCAAACCTACCTTCAAGGATTGATAGTCTGTCTTTAGTTTCTTTCAAGCAGTTTTACTAGCTTTCAATGGAGTTTTTAATATCATGGTAATCTCTTTTAATCTGTTTTTTGTATTCTAAATTTAATATTCTTCATCGAAGGTTTCCCTCCTTTTTCTATGTTCCTCCATTTTTCTATCTGTCTTCTTGAAAGGTACTTAACATTTCTTTTATTATTTTTTTATATCTTTCTTTACTTGTATTAGTATTTCTGTTTTGAGTTCTTTTATAAGGTCACAAAGATATTTCTTTATGTCACATGCTTCATGGAGTTGTTTCTTTATTTCTGTTGCTGTTGCTTCAGAAACTGCAGGTGTGCAATCCCCAGTCTCTTCTATGTTTACCTCTCCTGGGCCAGCATTGTTTGGGTTGGAGGCTGGAGACTGCGTTTTGTTCCTTCCTCTTGTCATGTTTCTGGTTTCTTCCAGACAAGTGGGTAGTGGGGTCCCTGGCACTTCCTGTATTGGTTATGATTACTCTGAAGCATGCTGGCTAGGGATTGCTGCCCTCCCCAGTATGCTGATGGCCACTCAAGTACAAGCAGAGGCAGGGCAGGCTGGCCCCTCCTTTCTGAGCTGGTCAACCACTGGGAGTCTTCACCACATGAGTGAGTGCCACATGGATGGGGCCAGTTAGAGGTAGCTTCAGGGAAACCTTATCCTTGGCTATTGGATCATGCACAGGGATGGTACTCAGTCCAAGCAATTCTCACCAATCTGCTCTGTGCTAGGAGTGGCTGACTGAACCCACTGTAGTTCTGGTTCCAGGCTTCTCTTGCCTGACTCCAAAATCTCACCCAGCCAATTGCCCACTCCCACAGGAGGACTGAATTCCCCACACTCACTGCGAGCCAGTGAAGATCTCCAAGCCAGTGAAGATCTGTGCTCAACCACTCCTTTCCATGACTGCATCCTCCTACTGAGGACTTTGGACCTGCCAAACCCTAACTTCACCATGACCATGTGTCTTGGATTCCAGTGGCATTTTGTACATAGTGGGACCAGCTCTGGTGAGAGTGCATCTGGCTACAGCCTTCTGTCCATGTTTTTCTTTTCTTTTTTTTCTTTCTTTTTTTTCTCCTTTAGTTTCTTCCTCAGCCAAGAGGATCCATCTCCTTCCATCTGGTCTTCTCTAGAATGCTATATTCAAGCATCTGAGCTGTTTCCTCTCAGAGAGGCTCTTTACTTTGCTGCTTATTGATCTGCCATCTTCCCCAGAATAGGTGACTCCAGTTAATCTTAAATTATTCCTTTTTTGTCTCATCTAACAGCTGCTGGGTTGATTTCTTATGGTCCCTTGCTAGTTTTGAGAAATCTTTCTTTCCCTGGTCATTAACTGCAATCCTGTCTTTGATATCTGAGATCCTGTCATTACACTGGCCTAATCTGATTTGAATTCTTTCAGTGGAGTTTTGATTCTCCTAGTTATCTTCTTCAATCTGCTTTATAAATTCCATTTGTTTCCTATGTTGTGCTTCCATAATTTGCTTAAGCTTATCTATTTTTTTCTGTGTCTGCTCTAACATCACTAAGCATGGTATGTATTTTGATAATCTCTGCAGTTATTTGAGAGATTATTTCTGATTTCATTTTTTCCAGAACCCCATTCAATTGTGTTGTTACCACTCTGGAGAGACCTGGTAGGAGCGGTTGGATTTTCCAGCTTCATTGTCCCCTGGGTTTGCCTTTGGTGAACTGGGTGTCTGAGGTTGTGTCTTGTTTAAGTGTCTTCTCTTATCTTTTCAACAGAATGTAAAACAATTATATACAGTATATAAGTCCATAATATATCAATTCTGTGCCAGAGTCCAGCTGCGGCAGGGCTAGGGTTTCCCAAAGGTGGACAGAGAGTCAGCGAGTGAGAGACAGAAAACACTGCACACCAGTCTGTGAGTGAATCTGAATCCACTTTATTTTTTAGAAGCTGGAATATATATTTGCTAACCTTGGCAGCAACCCCCAGCCCCAAGCAGGAAGCACCCCAGGCTTAGGGCCAGGCAGGGACAATCCTAAACAATAGGTTTTAATTGACCTCAACTCCAAGCAGGAAGTGCCCCAGGCTCAGGGCAATAGGTATCAATTAACATCTCAATCTTGTTACTTAGTTAGCTAGGGAAATGTAAGCCCATGCACCTGGATGCCTGCAGGAGGAAGAGATGTGTGAGACTATCATACCGCTCCCTACATTGTTTCCCTTATCACTTATGGGAGTGGCAGTCCCTGTGAGGACAGCACCTGTCTTAGGTCAAGGACTCTTCACATGAACCCAACCAGGCCTTACCCGTCATGGGCCTGCAGGACAGCAATTGGTCCTGTGCCTGTCTTAGGCAGCTGGTGTCATAACATATGTGTCCTAGTTGCCCGTCTCTGGCTGCCTGTCCAGTGTCTCAGGGCAGTTGTCTCACAGGAATTTTGTAAATCCTCCATGAGCTCTTTCACCCAAAGCTCCTGCATAAATTCTCTCACATTATTCACAGAAGGCAAAACCCCACAACCAGTCCTCACAAAGGGGTTATCTAGAGGGCCTCCAGCAACCCCCCTGGAGTCTCCACCCTTGACTCCATATTGAGCATTACATAAAAACATACACATGTGAACTACACAAATTACAATTATCAGTACAAAACATTCCAAGATCCTTGTGCCCAATTCCCACATGCTGTGTCCTTTTCCTGGAGAAGCACTCTCCTCCACCCATGGACCTTGTCACAAAGCATGGATGGACGGAAAAGGGTGCCGCAATTCTGTCCTCAAGGGATAAGATTCAAAATGGATTCAAGAAAAAACAGAAAAGTGGGAAAATGTCCCGACTGGTGGGTAAATCAATGAAGGCTCTAGAGGAGGTATGGGGATGAGAAAGGGACAAGAGACACGAGAAATGGAGACAAGTCAAATTTTCTGATCAAGTCTCATTTATTAAGGGGAGGTGTGCCAATATATATAGTTTGGGAGCCTGAGAATCCTTTGTTAGGGAAGCGCGGGAACCAGAGCCTTTGATGTCAGCAGGTTACCAAGCAACAGCGAGAGGTTCCATACCAGGCAGTGTCGGGGAGGGCCAGGGGAGGCTGAGAGATAGGAATTTATCTCCAAACAGCAGTTTAACCCTAATGTTTAACTTGGAAGTGTGAGGATGGCTTATTGTCTTAGAATGGAGGCCAGGTTTAGGTCTCCCACAGGAAAAGAGAAAGAGATTACAAGTAGGTTGGAGGACAAAGATGGATCCCACCAACTTGGGGAAACTGATGCAGAAGCCTGAAGGAAAAGAGAGCTGGAATAATTAAAAGGTAGAACAGAACAAAACCACACCCACAAGGAGGTTAGGAATCACACTCACCCTAAACAAGAAAACAATAAAAGAGAAAGAGAAATAAAAAACAAACTAACTAAAATAAACAAGGAAAGAAGAAAAGAAAAACAACAACAAAACAAAACAAAAAAATAGTTCACTTCCAGGGCTCTCTCTCAGTTCACTAGTAAACAGCCTGTGGAAACAGGATCCGAAATCATACCACTGTATCCCTGCAGGCCAAGAGTTGCTTTATGATGGAGTAGTGGACAACCTTAGCAGGCCTGCTCTGAGATCAGACTCACTGGACACACTTCAGTCTAAGCAATTTCCATGGATCTGTGCCCAGCTAGGAGCTATTGGAGGAAGCCAGCAACAGTTCCAGTTCTGGGTTTATCTGGCCCAATTCCAAATTGACTCCATGCTAATCACTCTCATCCATGAGAGAATGGAGTCCTTTGCACTCACCACCAGCCACCACAGTCCTCCACATCTACCACTCCTCTCCACAGCCAAGTCTTTCTTCAGAGCCCTCCAGGATTGCCAGCCACCACTGACACCTCGACTGTGTTTCCCCAGGTTCCAACAACTCTCCTCGTGCAGTAAGTCCAATTCCCAGTGAAGGTGCCACCATCTACTGATTACTTGGGTGAAATTTTTCTTTTTACTCTCTCTGTGAGCTTCCATTCAGACTTCAGACTCTTCCTAAGCCCAAGGGACCCCCTACCTTCCTTCCTTCCTTCCTTCCTTCCTTCCTTCCTTCCTTCCTTCCTTCCTGTCTTCTTCACAATGGCATATTCCCATGTCTAGATGGTGTCTCTCAGAGAGGCTGTTTTCTCTGCTTTTTACTACTCTGCTATCTTGCCAGAAGTCCTGGTTACTGAAATTTTAAAAAAAATTTTATTTAAAGACAGGGGAAAAATAAAGGAAAACAGAAAAAAAGGGTAGAAACAATACAAAATTTCAAAAAAAATGAACAATAAGAAATCACTAGTTGATACAATATTGTCTTCCTGGATGTAGTTGTTCAAGTTACAAAATCAAAGCAAAGTGGACATTCAAACAGTGAGGCTGCAAACAGCTCTGTACTCTGAAAAACTTAGCAACAGAATTATCATTCTTACACTCTTAAATATATATGCAGTTATATCCTTTGGAGCACCTGCTTTTCTTCCTTTTGCTTTTTAAGTCCATTATCTGTTTAGTTATATCATGTTTCAGGTTGCTCAGTACCTTGCTGATCTGTTTTGCTGTTGTTATTTACTTTAAAAATTTTTTTTCTTATTATTTTTTATTTATTTATTATCTTGAAGGTAGTAAAATACAGCAGAACAAGACAGGACACAGCCAGCTGAGGCAGTGCAGTGAAATTGGCACAGAACCTCACAGCAGGCCACCAAGACAACAACAATAGGCACAATAGTACATCTGGTTTTCTTCACAATAGTTGTTCCTTCAATCAGGCAGAGCAATATCGAAGGAAATACTGAAATTACAAGAACAAAATATTGAATAGAGCAATACCATTGATCAAAACAGAGCAAACAGAGATAAAAATATTTGTCCTCAAAGAGATTGCAGAAGAAAATCCCCACCCACCAGAGGGGTGAACCGGCTGCCCATTTTCCCAGCGCCCCAAGGTCCAACATGGCACACTGAGGATCTCAGGAAACGCTGACATGATTCTTGCCCTGGGGCGGCCGCAGCTTGCCAGGACACAGCCAGAGCGGCATGCTGCTGGCTGCCTGTTTTCCCAGTGCCCCAAGGTCCAACATGGCCCGGAATTTTTTACAGGACTAAAAAGAAAGCTATTTCTGTGAATCTCTAGAGAACCTGAGGCTCCTCTTCAGAAAACAAAGTTCCAGTATCACTCTGGGAGGAGATAAGCTGAGTCACTAATGACCCTCATTCAGCACAGCTTAAATGGGTCCCTGTATCGAGGTTCTCATGTTTAATTAGATCCATTATGTGGGATCCATTATCTGTGATGGGTGTGGCTCTCAGACTGTATAATTCATATAACTTCCACAAGAAGCATGGAAATCTAACTTGCTCTTCATATTTGGGTTCTATATCCTCAACATAATAGTAAAGTTCCTTTCTTTCTCCCATCAAAAGACAACTCAACAGTCACTAATTCTCTTTTCTTTATCTTGTAACAGGTTTTCTCTTCAATCCATCCAGTGAGCCACGACACCCCAAGGTAGTTGGAGAATGCACACTGTCCAGTACATAGGGTCTACAGCGTTTTCCAGATGAAAGAAGCTATGCAAGACAGAGACCTCCAGTCCCCGCATAAAGAGTTCAGGCATTTGTGTGTCTCAGGGAGAGATGAAAGAGGAGGTGAGGGTGTGGCAAAGCTGCCTGGGAAAGTAGGTGTGACTGTTTCATCGCAGTGTCCGAGGACACATGTGCAGGACAGTTCCAAAGGCCCTGCATGTTGCTTCTTGTGAGAATTGGAGCAGGAGTATTTTCATGTTTGTTAATGCCATTCTTTCATATGTTTTAAATTTTAAAAACAAAAAGAATAAAAGTGATGATACAGAATTTCAGAGCAAAATAATTGGAGGTTAACACTGGCTAGGGTACTTTGTGTTGTTATCTTCCAAGTAGTTATTCAGATTATAAGATTTAGGCACAAAAATTATCAATCAAACAATGAAATCACAAATGGTTCTTTTTCATTAACTAACAGAGATTAGTAGTATAACTATCACACACACACACACACACACACACAGAGACATACATTCAATGTTTCCCTTCTGTCTTGTCTCCTTTTCCCTATCTCAGTTGTTTTTTTCCTTTTGAGCAGTTGCTTTCTTTTTCCCCATCACAATATCTATTGTACATTTTGGATCTTATTTACTCTTTCAGATTTTTATACTGGGGGACAATATGTTATTAACACATGTGAGTCTGATTTATTTCAGTTATGAGTATGGTCTCAAATTGCATCTATTTACCTCTGAAAGCCTCTGGTTTATTCTTCTTATAGCTAAGTAAGACTCTGTTGTATAAAAATACCACATCTTTTTAGCCACCTCATGGTTGATAGGCATTTGAGTTGTTTCCAAGATTTACCTATTACAAATTATGCTGCTATAAACATGGGTGGACATATATGGCTGTGGCATGATGTTTTCAGTTCTTCTGGGAAAATATCCAGAAGGGAAGTATCTGCATTGAATGGGACCTGCAGTATAAGTTTTTTGAGCAATCGCCACACTGATTTCCACAGTGGTTGTACCAGTCTCCACTGCCCCCACGAGTGGAGAAAGGTTTACTTTTCCCCACAGCCCCTCCAGCATTTGTTATCGGTTGATTTCTTGATGGCAGCCATTCTTTCTGAGTGAGGTGGAACCTCAGTGTTGTTTTAATTTGCATTTCTTGAATGACTAGTGATGTTGAACATTTTTACATAACTGATTTACCACTTGTATTTCTTCATCTGAGGATTGTGTGTTCATCTCAGATGCTGATTTTTGGACTGGGTCTTTGAATTTGGGGGACCTGATTTTTTTCAATACTTTATATGTTCTAGATATGTCTTTTGTCTGAGAGACAGTCAGCTAAATTTTTTCCATATTCTTTGAGTTTTCTTTTCATGCTGTTGGTGATTTCTTTTGATGTGCAAAAACTTTTTAACAAGATGAGATCTCTGTTATTGGTTCTTTGAAGTACTTCCAGTACAATTTGTGTTTTGTTCATAAACTCTTTGCCTACTCCTATGTCTTCAAGATTTCTATCTACCTTGTCTTCCTGTGTATTTAATGTTTCTGTTTTAATATTTAGATCTTTGATCCATTCTTACTTTAGTTTCATACATGGTGATGGACATGGGTCTAGTTTTAGACTTCTGAATGTGGGAAGCCGATTTTCCCAGGATCATTTATTTAAGAGGCTACCTTTCTTCCAGTGGATATGTTTGACTCCTTTGTCAATGATAAGGTGGCTATTATGGATTGAAAACTGGTGGTCAACTTAATGCCAGCTGGATTACATCAGCATGGCACTGGGCGTAGATGTTTCACCTGAGGAAAGTTGCCAGTATAAATGGAGACGTGGAGAAGGAGAAGTTATTCACATTAGTTGCATTAAGATATTGAAGTGTTGTGGGTTCTCCTATGAGTTGCTGTGTGAGCTCTTGGTTCTCCTGGAGAAGCTCTGGTCCTCACATCGAGCATTGTTTCCTGGCTCCAGAGGAAAAGATGTGTGCTGCTTGGTCTCCAGGATGAACTCATCATGCTGACTTCCTGGCATACACTCAACTGTGCTTGTCGTCGGAGGAGCTTGGGGCCTCCGTGTCACTGAGGATGGCTGTGGTGCTTCTCAGGACAGCCCCGGAGTTGTTGTGAGTGTGACTTCTCAGCTCCAGCATAGAACCCTCAACCTCAGCACAGCTCCAGCATAGAACCCTCAACCTCAGCACAGCTCCTTCACCTGCTGGCATAGACTTTCTGGCTTCCACCGCTGACCTTTGGGTCTTCCCAGCACGGATCTGTAAAAGCAGAATTTTATCTATTCTGTTTTAGACAATATGAATTTCGAATTAAAATGATCAAAAATGGTAAAGAAGTTCACAACATACTTGTTAGGGGAAAATTTCAAGAGGAAGAGATAATAATGATAACTATATATGTACCAAATTTGGGAGCACCCAACTGTGTAAGACAAACATTAATAGACATGAAAATCAAATATGTAATGACATAATTGTAACAGGGACTGTAATACCCTATTGTCACAAAGAGATGAGTCAAGAAAAGAAATAATCAGGAAAGAAATTACAGAACTGAATCAAACTTGTGAACAAATAGACTCAATACATGTTTACAGAGTGTTTTACCCAAAACATCAGAATACACATTCTTCTTAGATACACATGGGATGTTCTCTAAAATAGACCATATACATTTTGATATATTTTTGATTTAACTTTTCTAATTCATATATTTCTAGGAACATATCCATTTCTTCTGTTTACCAGCCTATGCAAATAAAGATTGTCAAAGCAGGTATTGATCATCCTTTGAATTTTCACAGGATCTATTAATTTCACCTTTTTCATTCCTCATTGCATGAATTTGAGATTTTCTTTCTTTTTTTATATGGTTGGGTAGGAGTTTACCAATTTTCTTTATTCTTTCAAAGAATCAGCTCTTTGATTCATTTATTCTTTGTATTGCTTTGTCAGTCTCAAATACATTAATTTCTGCTCTGACCTTTATAATTTCCTCCCTTCTATGAGTTTCTATGATTTGCTCTTCTTTTTCTATAAGCTTGGGGTGCAGCATTAGGTTGTTTATTTTTTCTTACTCTCTTTTCTTGATATGAGAATTGACTGCTATCTATTAACCTCTTAGGACTGCTTTTGTTGAATCTCATAGGTTCTGGCACATTACATTTTCATTTAATTGTAGATATTATTTAATTTCTTTTTAAATTTCATCTGTAACCTATTGGTTGATCAGAATTGTGTTATTTAATTTCCACACATCTTTGTAGTTTTGCAGTTCATTTTGCCATTAATTTCCAATTTGTCAGATAAAATGCATGGGATAATTACAATTTCTTAGCATTTACTTAACCATGCTCTATGGGCTAGTATATGTTATCATGTTATCTTCCTGTTGGTTCTCTGTTTTCTCCCTTTGTTTAGTTGCTTGTCCTTGTGGTTTCATTCTCTTGTTGTTCTGGGAATTGTGGTTTTTTTTTTTTTTTAAATTTTGGTTATTTTTATCTCTATCTAGATTATCTGTCTGTACTCTTTTTAGGGTTGGTTTGGTGGACATATATTTCTTCAGTTGTTATTTGTCATGAAAGTATCTTATTTCTCCATTAATTTGAAATGTAGTTTTGCAGGGTACATCAATCTGGGTTGGAAGTTGCTTTTTTTCAGGACTTGAAATACTTCACTACAAGCTCTTCTTGAGGTGAGCATTTGTGTGGAGAAGTCTGTTATGATTCAAATGGCCTTTCCTTAATAGGTGGTTTGTTTCTTTTTTCTAACAGTCTTTAATATTCTGTTCTTGTTCTGAATTTATGGGATCTTGATTATTATATGTCTGGGTGTAGATTTATCTTGGTTATGGCTGTTAAGATTTCTATATACCTCACTTATTTGTATGTGAGATTGTGTTCCCAATGCATGGGTAATTTTCTGTCATTGCTTCAGCAAATAGTTTTTTAATGTCATTTGCATTGACTTCTGAATTTTCATTGACACCTGCCAGTCTTATATTGTTTTGTTTGCATAGTCTTGGAGCTATGAATTGGTATTTTGTGGTGCTTTGTTATTATTATTGGGCCTTTTTTGAGACAGGGTCTCATTATGTTGCTCAGGCTGGCCCTGGGCTTACTTTGTAGTCCAGTCTGGTCTCCAACTTGCAACAATACTCCTACATCAGTCTCCTGACTGCTGGGGTTACAGGAGTGTGCCTTCATGCCTGGCCAGTTGTTATTATTAAGAGTTCTTTTTCTTCATGATCATTAGCTGCAATCCTGCCTTCACAATCTGAAAGTCTATGGTTGGATTTGTTCAAGAGGCATTGCCAGCTGTCAATAGCATTTTTATTTTCCTGGATATCACTTTAAATCTGTTTCATGCATTCTGTTTCTTCTTTCTTTCTCTCTTTCTCTCTCTCTCTTTCTTTCTTTCTTTCTTTCTTTCTTTCTTTCTTTCTTTCTTTCTAATGGTACTGGGATTTAACTCAGGACCTCATGCATGTTAGGCAAGCATTCTACCACTGAGCTATATCCCCAACCCTCACACATTCTACTTCTTTGCTATATTGTTCATTCAAGGTTTCCACCATTTCCCTATGCCCCTGTATCTTGCCTATGTCTTCTTTAGCTATGCTGAGCAATTCCATCATTAACCTTGTCATTTTTTTTTTTTACCTGACAGATTATTTTGGATCTGGCTGCCTGTAAAGCCTCATGGGTTTCTTTTTTTAGTTTTGTTGATATTTTTTTCAGAAATTTCAGGTATGTATCTTCCAATGACTTTATGTTGATGTCTTCTGTACTTGTTTTAAATAGCATAGGGTTTATATTCTCATTTTTTTTCATTTTTACTTCTTGGTTCATATTCTGAGTTTTTGAAAACTGCTAGTCTCAACTGTCCATCATGTGTCTTAAAGTCTTATTTTGTGGCTGATGTTCAACCAGTTACTGGGTCTCACTGTGTAGGGGAGGGGCCCGTCACCTGATGATGTGTCACCGCCTGTGCCCCTTACATACTGTGAGTATAACCACTGTGTGCTGCAAACATGGACTAAGGAAACAGTGATGGGTGAGCAGTGAACTTGGAATTAAAACACACACAGGAGTGCAGAAAGGAAAGCAGAGGGGTCAGCAGGGCACTAGGGGGTCCCTACATTGTTCCTGAGAAGCAGGAGGCTGGGAGGAACCCTCTGGTGAGCCTGAGGTTTTCAAGCTGCCACCCAGCAGGCGGGGGTAGGGCTCTCCTGTCCACCTTGGTGTCCTGGGCCCTCAGCATCACCCCAGGCACTGTAAAAGGTGCTGGCCAGGGCATCAGCCTTGGGCTTTTCTTGAAAGCTTTACCGAGCGCAGAAAATCAGGACTCCTAAGTTCAGTAATGCAGAGAGCATTGGCAGGTTTTCAAGTGTAAGACACAAGGTGCGAGGTGACTCAGGAGGCCTGGAAATGCAGCTGAGGAGAGACACTGGACTCCTTCCTTGTCCTCTGGACAGGAGAGGAGCTCAGATTCTCATTCACGTTACCCATTGTCTGATGATAGTCACTCTCAAGACAGGAGGGAATCAAGTTTGTAGACCTCTGCCTGAGTTGCGGCTCAGAGCTTGGATGGCTGGTTTGTCCAGAGGTGTGGCAAACACTGCCCACTCCCTCCCTCTCTGCTCCCTCCCTGCTTCATAGGCTGCTTCCTTTCTTTAATGTTTTCAGTACTGGCTATTGAATCCAGTGCCTTGCGCTGAGCTACATCCCCAGCCAACCTTTTCAAATTTTGAGACTGAGTCTTACTAAATTGTTAAGCTCCCCAGCCAGACTGAGTTCTCAGCTAGAGACATCGTACTTTTCAGTATCAGTGTGTACCAAGAGTGTTTGCATTCTTTTTTTTTTTTTTGAAAAATGAAAATTCTTTTTTATATTGCTTGTCAATTTTCTCTATTTTCTTTCATATATTAGCCATGAGTATAGATCTTGCCCATTAACTCCTGTGTTCTGGATCACCTGTCACTCTCCTTCTGTTTTCTTTTGCTTCTCCTTATCAGTATGAAATGCATTCTCACCTCTTGACAGAAGCATTCATTTCGAGTCAGGCTCCTGGTCCTCTCTTGCATGGTGGCCACACTCACGCTGTAGAGTGTACTTCTTTTTCCTTCTTTCTTGACCAAAACTTGCTCTGTAGGTTCTGGTTTTCACCCTAACTTTAATGAAACATTTCTTCTTCTCTTGACCAACTCTTTGTTCAGGACAGATAGAATCTAGAAAGTACCTCCAGAAGGAGCCTCCATTATCTCAAAACCCAATTACATATTTGGATTTTTGAGCCAGGCAGTTTTCCCTTTCCCTGTCTGTGGCCTCTAGGCTGGGGACAGTGTTCCCATAGCACCAGAAACATCTTCCTGGAGTGCCCACTGCCGGGCAGGTGAGCAGGGAAAGTGCATGTCCCTGTGATTCTCTCAGGCCCATAAGTCTACCTCGAGGTTCTCTCCCCTTATCTTTCTCTTTCTTGTTTTTTAAAATCACTTCTTGTATATAAAAATAAGTAAAAATCAGGCTGAGAGACTTCATGAGGATGTAAAAGAAATCAGATGAGAAATAATATCTCAGGTAAAAGAAGAGATAACAAGCATAATAAAAGGTTTGCTGAGCATGTCTAAAGAAGACACATTTTAAACATTGGGGCATAGGAGAATTTGGGAAATCTTGAACAGTATAGAGAAGAATTGGAATGCATGAAACAAACTTGAAGAGATAATCAGGAAGTAAAAACTCCATTGAAAGCTGGCAAAAGTTATTGAAAGAACCTGAAGACAGACTTTCAGACTTTGAAGACAGGATGGCAGCTAGTGATTGTGAAAGGAAAGATCTCTAGGGGTCAGAGATTTAGCTCAGTGGCATAAACGCCTGCCTGGGAGGTGCCAGGTCATGAGTTTGATCCCTGGAACAACAGCAACAACAACAAAATCACAAACAGAAAGATCTCTTAAAAACAAGGAGCCAGGAGGTGACAGTTCAATGGCTGCAAGAAAATGCAGGAGGAAACAATTTAGGGATGACAGGTGTCAATGAGGAGAAGGGAGTCAACACAAATGACATAAAGAGATTATTTACAGAAGTGGTGGCGGAGAACTGCCCAAGGACAGCAAAAGGACCTGACATCTGGATAAGTGAGGCTTTTGGAACTCAAAATAGCCATCACCAAAATAAACCTATACCCAGATGTATAACAATCAAGGTAATAGAAATTCAGCACAAGAACAGAGTATTAAAGCCTAGTAGAGAAAAGAAACAGATCACCTATAAAGGAAAGCCCAGCAGAATCATGATGGAATTCTCCACACAAGCCATCAAGTTAGAAGAGGTTGGAGTTAAGTATTTCAAGTCCTGAATGAAAACAACTTCCAACCCAGATTGATGCACCCTGCAAAGCTATCTTTCAAAATTAATGGAGAAACAAGACACTTCCATGACAAAGAACAACTGACAGAATTCTTTATCATGAAACCAACCTTATAAAGAATACAGAAGGATATTTTAGAGAGTGATAAAAATGATCACAGTCCCAGGAACAGCAGCAAAGTGGAATCATGGAGCCAGGCAAACAAGTGAATTGAGGGGAAAGGTAGAGAACCAAAGGCAGGAAAAAAGCATGGCAGAGGTGAATCAGTGCATGTTGGCTTAACCATTAATATAGATGGCCTCGATTCACCAATATAAAGAAATACAGGCAGAGTGGATCACGAAACAAGATCCATCAATATGCAGTATACAACAAACACATTAACTTGAAAGGAAATTCATAGACTGGAAGAAAAAAGGAGAGAAAACAATGCTTCATGCAACAAGGAACCAGAAAAAAGCAGGAATGGCTTGCCGATCCACCACAGAGCAGATTAAAAAGATACAGCCATGGGAAGCTACCCAGCTACATAGAAGGAGCATCAGGAGGCTCCTGTAGGTAGATGGATGCAGGTTATGATCAAGCGATTGGGTGAAATGGTTCAGACTCACGTAGGTGAACATCATGTTGTCTCCCTAGTGTAAGAAACTGAGAAAGTTGGTGGGATCTAAAGTGTATAATAGAAATTGTGAAAGTAAAACGGGAGAAAACATGTGGAGAGGGAAGGTGGTAGCCACTGTTAACTCCTTATCATTTTGTTTTAAAGTGCACTGTCATTTTTATTGTTTTGTTTTGGTTGGTTTTATTCTGTTTTGTTTGGTTTGATTTTATTATATCTGATGGCAAGGGTAGCTATTTTCAGACCTCAAGATATATTATGGTAGCCATTGTTGATTTCCTATCATCTTGTTTTGAAGTTCTGTATCACTTTCACTGTTTTGTTTTGATTGGTTTTACTCTATTCTGTTTTATTTGATTTTGAGAAGCTATTTTGAAGATAACTAGGGGCATTATGGTAGCCAATGTTGATTTCGTATTATTTTGTTCTGAAGTACTGTATCACTTTTGCCGTTTTGTTTTGATTGGCTTTAGAATGTTTTATTTGGTTTGGTTTTACTCTCTTAAGAATAAAATTTTGTTTCCTTAATTTAGGGCTAGGAAGGGTCCATGAGATAGAGAGGGGTAGGAAGGGGAAGTAAAAATTAAGATTTTAAAAAGCCAATCAAAATGCGCTACATACTTTTATTGACTCCCCGCCATGCATATGATCATGTGTACTGCAAACGTGTACTAATATAATTTTAAAAATTAAAAACTAAAAAAGGGCTGAGGATGTAGCTCAATGCAAGGGCCTTGGCTTCAGTGCCCAGCATCAAAATGCTAAGCCAAGGGTGCTGGAAGGAAAGACGCATGAGAGCCCACATCCAGCTCCACCCCAGCACACGGTGCCTCCGGGGGTGCCTGGCCTCTGATCACTGAGGAGCCCCCCAGGGCTTGGGCCCTCCCACAGCTCTGTGCCCCAATCCCAGCCGTGCCACTGCCTTGCCACTGACTTTGAATAGGTCATCTCGTGTCCTCCTTTGAAAATGGAGCTAACCGTTAGAATGCTGCCTCCCGGGAGGACTGCAAAGGCAAAGAGGGGTGTGGATATGAATGCAAATGCCACAGGCTTCTGCCCAGCAGGTCCCAAGTAAATATTTGCTCTTGCTTGTTATTATGATTCCAATGAAAGTATATTATATATTGAAATGTGTGTTGTATATTGCCTCAAAGTGCTCAAAGCTTAGGGCATGTGAGGATGCTTCTGGGTAACTTGGAGGATATGGCAGCATTTTCATCAGAGTTGCACAATAGGACACAATTATGTAATCATGACTTAGCATTGGATAACTATACATGTGCCCATGAGCCAGGCATGTAAGAATGTAAATATGTGACAACAATGTGTGTAAGAATTATATCATAAAGATGCTGGTGGTTTTGGTGCCCTGTTCTGTGCCTTTCTGCCTATTGCTGCTGTTGATGTCTTGCACACATGTGTTCTTTAACCTAACCTACACAAACCTCTCCCTGCTTGGAGCCCCCCGAGTGAGTGACTACTGGTGTATTCTGAAGGATGCTGACTGAGGTGAGTGGTCTCAAGGTAGCTGTGCAATCATCACCTGATGGCATGACAGAGCCTGGGGAGTAACTGATAAGTGACCCCCAACCTCTCCCTGGTTATCTGTAGCCACCTCCTTGGAAGCCTGAAAGGACCTGGAAGACTGGGAAACAGTCTGGACCCTGGGATGTTTTGAGAGCTCTGGAAGCCAGAGACAGACAAATCCCTCTTCATCACCATGAGTCAGCTGACTGGACAGCTTGGCTGTTCGCCACTGTCTTCCACTGCATAAAGCAAGAGGCAGATGGCCTTGTCTTGCCACAGGTAGAGGAGGACTTTAAACAATAGCTGGCTTCTGTGAATCTCATGTTGGAAAGTGTGGGTAGAACTGCCTCCTCAAGAAATGTCTCCAGAAGCATGAGTCCTCATGTCTGAGAAAACCCCTGGGAAAATTTCCTGGATTTGCATGCTAGGCTGGCTATCCATCACATGGTGGAAGTAGAGGAACCCATAGCTCTGGGAGGTAGACCAGGAGGGTCAACTGCCTCAAGCCAACACACAGTGTATATAATCTCTATATCCATGGAGCTGTGGGAGGTGGCAAAACAAAGCTGCTC
Organism: Hydrochoerus hydrochaeris; assembly: GCA_004027455.1. NCBI lineage: Eukaryota > Metazoa > Chordata > Mammalia > Rodentia > Hydrochaeridae > Hydrochoerus > Hydrochoerus hydrochaeris. The sequence continues at coordinate 17,495 of PVLA01016026.1, forward strand.
TTTTGGTGTCTGTAGTGTTTTCTGCTGCAAGATTGCACAACCTACCTGAAAGCTCAAGTTCTCATTATTGTTATCTAAGCTCTTTCGGAGCTCTGTCTTGCTAATTTAGACACCACTAGTAAGCCATCCAAATATAGCATGTGATAGTTTTTGTTACAGTAAACCCCAAGCAAGCAGTGGTGACTTCTTATACAAGTGGCCTCATGAATCTAGGCACAAAAGCAGACTGTGGAAGGACAGGATGACCCAGGACTTTATTTGACACTTGATATGTGAGGGCAATCCTAACCAGGGTATCCCTTCCCCAGAAACCCAGGATGTTCACCTTAATAAAGGGTGGCAAAACTCAATTTTCTTCTTTCTTGAGGAACAAACAGTATGCACACACACTCACATATGTGTATAAAATACACAGACATATATTCATATAAGTGTACTTCATCATTGCTGTGTAAGTGATATATACTGGTGTGAAAAAATATGCCCTCTAGTTAGGTATCTACAGTTGTCCCATTATCCTCACTGGGCATGTCTTGTTCCCCGGTGGGTGCCTGGACAATTGGATACCATCAAAATCTATACAGGACTGTGATAAAATTTAATGTATAAATCAACCACAATGAGTGATTAACAACAACAAAAAAGGTAATTATAACAATACAATTTACTGTAAGAACAGTGAATTTAAAACTTATGAACTGTTTCTGTAATTTTTCTTTTAATTTTTTTGTATTTTGTCTGACTTTGGGTAACTGAACATGGAAAGTGAATCTGGAGATGGAGGAGTGAGGGAACAGTTTTGCAGAGGCAGATGTGCAGAGCTAGAGTGGTTCAGATGTTTGGCTGTCTGGAGATGGCTGGATACCATATCAATGGACAGAGAGCTGGGTAAGTAGACAGAGATGCACTGGGAGACAGATAAATGTTAAAGCATGGGTAGATACAGAAATACATGGTATATGGAGAGAGAGTAAGGGATGGGAGAGAGTTGAAATGTATTGATGAAGAGACAGGGCTAGGGAGAGGATAGACTGGTTATACACATGGGTAGATGGATAGAGTGAGCTAAGTATAACATGTAGACCGGACAGTAGCTTCATATATAGACAGATAGTAGACAGGTACAGACAGATTGTTGCATACAGATAGGCAGCTAGATATAGATCAATAGATTGATGGGGGAATCAAGTACAGACTCTGCACACATTCCTCTTTGACACAAAGACTCCTGTCAGTTTGAGTCCCTAATGTCCCCAGAGCTGTTCTCCCACCCGGTGATTGTGCTTGACCCAAGCAGGGCAAACACTAAGTCCTTGTAATGGTTGATACTTTGTGTCAACTGGAAAAGCCTTGAAGCTTAACTAAGTAATAATGCTCAGTTCTACATCCTGAGGTGTAGAAGACCTGCCCTTACTTCTAGAATGTTGTTTATTGTGTCAGTTTGAGGAGTTTAGAAGTTTAAGTGGCTCAGCAGGAGGCCAGGAAACACCCTTATCCTGTGGAAGAGGAGGACCTGGAGATTATGTGAATGCTACACTCACCAGAGGACAGACAGCAAGGATGCAATGTACGAGGGGAAAAGAGACTTGCTCTTCCTTCTTTTCCTCCTGTTGCTTTTGGAATCCTCCATTGCCATGAACAGTTGCCCGTATTCTATGCCACACTATCTTGGAGCCAGCTGAATATGTACCAAAACTTCTACAAACTGTGAGCTAAACAAACATTTCTTTCCTTAATTTTGGGCATTGGCTATTTTGTCTCAGCAGTGAGATAAAAGTACCAAAGACAATCCTATGCCTTCATATCCAGCATGTGGAATAGGCTGTAGTGAGATGTGAGCTCCAAATGGCTTGTGCAGCCCTGCTATTATGGCACTTACATATGCAGCCCACACTCATCCTCTTCAGCTGGACCTTCTCACTGTGGGTAGCTTTCCTCAGATGTTCCATATTTTCAGCATCTACAGCTTCCTGGATGATGCACTGCAACTTTGACCTTACTCTCACAGCTTCACACATTTTCCTCTCAGGGGTACTCTACTGCCTGACCTCATCCTTCTTCTAAAATCTATGGGGAAGTTCCCTTGACTCCACAACTCTGGCATTCTATAAGTCAATCAAGCCTGCACCATGCCAACAATGCCAGATTCTGATGCCATTCGATGACTAGTCAGGCCCCTTTGCATCATGGCTGCAGAGGCCTATGTGGCTGAACTTGGGAATACACATACCTAGGTAGCCCTGATTGAGCACACATTCCAAGGACTATCTTCTTAAATGAAAGATTTATACTGTTGCACCTTTGATCTGCAACTGGCAGGATCTTGCTGACTTCTGAAGCATCTTCATGGCCTCTTTCTTCTTGTCACTGTACAAAGTACTTAAGTTCTTTTAATGTTAATCTATTCAGCAACCATGTTTCTCTTTGCCCCAACTTTGCAGTTGCTTGCTTTCTGACATAACGGCAAATATTCCAATGCATTATGCTCTGCTATTTGGCTTTGATTCCTACAATTGGTCTGGCTAAAGCCATCAGTAGCCATGCCTGAATATTGGGCTCTTTGCCAGTTTGGTCAGCTCTTACTTTCATTTGCCTGCAAAGTCTCACCCAAGGTCAAAATAGAGATGAATTTTCTATTTACTATAGAGGGAAATGCTGATGATATCTAGTCCTATATGAAATATACTGTGTTGTTTTTAAATTGAAACTTCCTGAGCTTGGCCTTTACTGACACATTGTCTTGATATTAGCAGCACACTTTCCAGTGAAAGAGCAGGTGTTTATAAACAGGAGGAAATAGGGTCACGTGGTAATTAGAAACAGTGAAAGAAGCAGGAAGTAGTACTTTGGACAGGGAATGGAGTGGAAACTAATGTGGCGCCTGTGCCATTAGTGAGCTTGGTATGGCATCCAGATTCAGAGAACAGGCTCTCTGGGCCAAGAGCATCTATACTCTAGGGCAGGGTGTTTATTATTTTTTGACAGTGGATGCTCAGCATCTCTTGATATCACCTTGAGAACCTTCTTCTGAGCACTTAGTCCCATTAGAGGTCTTTGCTGCAATGGAACTGTGTGAAAAGGGGAGGAGAGGTGTTTTCATGAGGGCTGTTGGGTTTCCTCCCGCAAGGGTCTCAAGCCACATGAGGACCAGCCCTCCAGCCTGAGGTTTCCTCACATAAAAGCAACGGATCATCTCTGCAGGGAGCTGCTTCATCTTCAAGAGGTGGACAGAGGTGTCTCCCAGACTGAAGACGGAGAAAGGTAGGGACCTGTGCTCTGTGTGCTCTGCTTGGCCTCTGTCCTGCCGTGCTGGGCCCCTCCTGCTGCAGTGGGACTCACCTCCATGGCTGCACAGTAGACAAGAGCAATGTCACCTTATAGTTTTAGCATGCAATACCATCAAGGTGCCAGTGCTTAAAAAGACAAAAATGGGCTCCTGGGTAAGAGGACAAAACACTTTTTTAAATTCTGCACAAGAACTAAAATACCTCCAACATATTAATTTGGCTACAATAATCATCTTTTTTTTTTTTTAAATTACCTCTCAGTAATGGGGTTAGAATTCAGGGTTTCAGGAATGCTAGTTGTGCTTTCCACCAGTGAGCTGAAAACACATCTGCATTACAGTAAAATTTTATCAGAAGCTATGAGGAAAAATGTTGAACACTCTCTGTTAGCAATGCTGCTGCTGATCATGATGATGAAGAATTGAAGGTTAGAAATTCGACTACGCAGCAGTTCCAGCGAGGTCTTCCCTATGGCAACAGTGCTGCAGGCTCAGTCTACCATACTCTGCATGAGCTGCTGTCTTCCCTGGGCATGGGGTCATTTTTTCTTGTCCAGAGTCTTTGTGGTGACCATGCCACTGCCCTTTGGGGTAGGCATCCAAGGATCCTGCTTTCTCACTCAGATTCAGAGAGCATATGCATCCCCCAGTTGGATCCATAGTATGAGATTCCCTGCGTGTCTCCAAGTCGAGAGCAGCTTCCGGCTGGGCCGTGCACAGCTCCTCAAGGGGCACTTTCAGGGCTGCCGACTGCATGTGAGACAGAGGCAGCCTTGTTCCCCCGCTCAGGTCGCGGGAGAGTTCTGGAGCTGCAGTCCCTGTCTTCAGCGAGCACACTCCACCCTCATGGCCAGGGCCACCGCCCTCTAACAGTGCCCGGCAGGGGAGAGGAGGAGGCTGTGGGCATCCCGTGGGCACTGCTGGCTCTGAGGAGAGCCCTCCCTCCGGGACCCACACGTCCACCCACTCTTACCAGGGCGAGGGAGCCCGGCTGCTGCCCTGGAAGCCTCCTGGCTGTGTTATGAATAGAACACGCAGGCTCGCTCTCTTGGGTTCTGCTGAGGGAGCCCCAGGGAGGCTCGCAGGGACCCAGGAACCAGCACCTGTGCGTGGTTCCAGGAGCCCTTGCTGGGTCATGGCTCCAGGACCAGGTAAATGGCACCCTTGGCTGCTTCTGCTGCAAGGCCATTCAGGGCGGGCAGGAGGTCCTAGGGCAAGCTCAGGGCAGGGTTTGTATCAAGTTTCTCCCAGAAGAAGACCTGGCTGAGTAATAATCAGCCTTGAAAGTATGAGACGGAAATCACCAGCCCCAATCAGCCTGTCCGTCACAGCCTTATAGAGCAGCCAGGAAGACAACAGTGACTGCAGTGAGCCCGTGATGGCCTGGCTGGGCCTGGGGTTTTCAATCTCTGCTTTCCGGGTGGATTATTTTCTGGCTGGCATCATTTTTGAGGACAGAGGGTTAGTTTTCAAGATTCGGATGGAGAATTCTCACCTGCTCAGAGCTGGGCTTCTGGGAGGTGGCAGGGTCTCAGGGTGCTGGGGTAACTTCCTGTGAGAGGTGGGACCTGTGCAGAGCAGGTCTCGGGGGTGGCATGGGTGGGTCAGTGCCCCTCCCTGCTCCTCCTCCGTTGCTCTGCTTCCTGCTCTCCGTGA
>PVLA01016027.1:0-22444 GCA_004027455.1 Hydrochoerus hydrochaeris
GTACCCTGAAAAACTGTCTCTCAAAATTAATGGAGAGACAAGATATTTCCATGACAAAGAGGAAATGGGGGAGTTTGTGACCACCAATCCAACCCTGCAAAGAATACTGAAGGACATTCTAGAGAGAGAGAAGAAAACCACCAGGGTTCCAGGAATAATGGCAGAAAGGCCTCAAAGAAAGGGGCAGACAGTGGAATCATAAACAAATAACAACAGAAAAAATAGCATGGCAGAGATAAAACAGAGAAGATTGGTTATATCATTGTTTTATCTTGACTGATTTTATTTGAATCTGGTATGCTTGAGAGTGTCGAGTCTGAGAGTAGGGGCAACTACTCTGAAGATGACAGGATTCAATAGGATACCCATTCTGGTTTGGTTGTTATCTGCCTTTGAAGTCCTATAATGTCTCCAATGTTTAGATTTTATTAATAATGTAAAGCAATGCTAAGTTTATATTATATTTGACAATATAGACAATTTTATTGAAAATAACTAGAGACATCATAGTGACTACCGTAGATCACCTAGTGTTGTGTTTTTGTATGTTCTTTTCATTTCGTGTTTCTCTAGGAATTTGTATTTCTGACTTGTTTTGATTTGTTTCTCCCTCTAATACAGAAAGGCTAGGTATATGTGCAGAGACTTATACATGTGTAGAACTTCTAAGTAGTTTATGAGAATGGATTATAGTTATTGTAAAGGAAAAGAGAATATTCTAAAGGATATAACTGCATGTATATTTGAGTGTGTGGAATTAATAACCATGTTGCTAAAGCTTTAGTTGGATGGATGAGCAAAACTGACTGCAGTCTCACTGTTTGGATGCCCACTTTGTGGACTTTACTTTTGTAACTTGAACAACTGCATCTAAGAGGAAAGTATATAATTATCAACTAGTGATTTTCACTAGTTACTATTTTTGTTTTTTTGTTTTGTTGTTTTTTTTTTGAGATTTTGTATTGTTTCTACCCTCTTTCCATTTCAACATTTTTTCTTTAAATAAAACAATTTTTTAAAAAAGCAATAGGAGGAAAAGAAAGTTCTCTAAAACAGATAACTGTATGCATACTTAAGTGTGTAGGATTGATAACCATGTTACTAAGTTTTTGTTGGATTGGTGAATGGAACTGTTTGCAGCCTCACTGTTTGAATGTCCACTTTGTATGCTTTAATTTTGTAACTTGAACAACTATATCCAAGAAGATAATATGTAATGTATCAAATAGTGATTTCTTACTGTTTAATTCTTTTTTTGAAATTCTGTATTGTTTCTACCCTTTTTTCTGTTTTGCTTCCCCCCTCTTTAAACAAAATTTAAAAAAAAAAAGAAAAGAACTTACAGCCCAGATTGATATACCTTGCAAAGCTGTCACTAGAAATTAATGGTAAAACAAGATGCTTCCATGACAAAGAGGAACTGGATGAGTTTGTGACCACCAATCCAACCCTACAGAGAATACTGAAGGACATTCTAGAGGGAGAGAAAAAAAAATACCAGAACTTTAGGAACAGTGGCAGAAAGGCCTCAATGAGTGGGGCAGGCAGTAGAATGAAGGTGAAAAGTAGACAAACAAAGGCAGAAAAATAGCATAGCAGAAATGAGGCAGAGAAGGATGGCTATAATCTAACATAGATGGCCTTAATACACTATATTGTTAATGGTGTACCAGGATTTAAACACACATTACTCACACCACTCTGCTTAAATGTATTATATTCTGTTCCAGTCATTCTACCTGTACTAGATTCGATGGCACAGACAGTAATTTCGAAAATAACAGGATATAGTACAGTAATCATCCTTAATTTCCTATTAACTTAATCTAAAGCTCTGTAAAACCTACACTGTTTTACCATGACTGATCATAATCGAATCTGGTTTGTTAGATCACTGTTTTATATTAATAGATTTTATTCAAAGTTGTTATGATTGATAGTATCAAGTCTGAGAGTATAAGCAACTGCACTGAAGATGACAAGATTCACTAGAATATCCACTCTGGTTTGATTATTACCTGCCTTTGAAGTTTTATAATGTCTACAATGTTTTATTTTTACTAATATTGTTATGTACTGCTATATTCAATTATACTTCTATATTCAATTATGCCTGATGATATGGACAATTCTATTGAAGATACTAAGAAACAACACAGTAATCATTGTAGATCACCTTGTACTGTGGTTTTATACAATTTCTTGGTTTCATGTTTTTATAGGAATTTGTTTTGTTTTGTCTTGCTATTTTTTTTCCCTCTATTAAAAGAAGGATAAAAATACATATAGACTCATGCATGCGTAGCTGTTTATAGTCTCACTGTTTGAATATCTACAATGTATGCTTTAGTTTTGTAACTTGAACAACTATTTCTAAGAGGATAATATGTAATTTATCAACTATTTCTAAGAGGCAAGCAGGCACGTTTACTTGTAGTGATTTCTTACTGTTTATCTTTTTTTTTAATTCTGTATTATCTCTACCCTTTACATGTTTTTTCTCTTTAAATAAAAAAAGATATAACTGCATGCATTAAAAAAAAAGAGAGAGAGAAAAGGGAGCCCAGGACCTCTGCTCCAACCTGTCTGTTACTCAGTGAGAGGCCCTCAGGATTCTCTGCTGCATTTAAGACTTTCTCCTGGTTTTCCAGGGAAATCTTCATCGGTCAGTCTATATCCGCATACACACCTGTCAGTTGACAGTGAGCAGGCCTGTTTTCTCCACCAGCATGCAAAACAATTCTCAGTAAGAAATGGCTACACATTCTTTCTTATCCTTTCCCTGTCATCTCTTTCATCCCTTCCTACCTCCACCCAGTTATGACCCCAGCTTTGCCAAATCTGGTTTGTTAGACATTAGACAGATTCAAAACCATGGAGAAACTATAGTACATGCCAACTGGCACGAAAACTGCCACCTGGGTTTCCCAAGATTGTGTGCTGAGAGTGACACCAAGGAACTTATATTGGTGAAACAGGATGACTCTATCTGAAGCAACACTTAAGTACTATATTTCAGAACTTCCTGAAACATTCTAATATTTTCATTAATAACTGGAGACTAACATCACTTAAATCTGCATTTCAACCTTTTTTCTTATGTCAAAAATTCTATGACACATTTTTAAAATACTACAAAAACATTTCAAATAGCCTCACTAACTTTTCCCAGAACATCCTATTAAGAAAAGCACCATCTTTTTCTTGTACAAAGCTTCTCACTAGGGTTTTTAAACATTTCAACTACAATTTAATTATTCCTTGGTGCCTTCCCATATGGTAGCAATATTTCATAGGGAAAGGCTGTCATTAGAACATGTGGCTACATTTTCTTGGAAATTAAAGAGGAGAAGATAAAACTATATTTAGAGAATTGGACTTTAATCACTCAGTCACACTGGTGAGTTTACTTCACATCAGTAAAATAACAAAAGGTAGAAAACTTGTAAAGTACTTGGACTACAACCGCTCGAAATTTGAGGGAGACACATGGCCTCAACATTGAACTCTCTCTATATATATATATATATACACCTGTTTCCTTCTTAACCCTTTCAACCTGATTACCTTAGAAAGCTTTGACATCCTCACACGGGGGTCCCAATAACTCACCACGCATTTACCTCGAAATGCAAGATGAAGTCAGTTGATGCTGTGCTTTGCATCAGCATCTTTGTGGCTTGTGTGTGCCATTTAGTTGATGCTTGGAAATTGGTATCAATATTACTATCTCGAGATTGCACCCTGGCATCTAGCACTCCCTGTCACCTCTGCGGTTTCAACCTCTTAATACCAGGGAAGAGCAGGCTCATCCCTTGGAAATCCATGCTCCTCCCAGCTTTGCATGTGTCTTTTGATTCAGATGGCATTTACATTTGCATTCTTTCTATCCAGTAGTCACTTCAACTGATTAATTTCAGTATGCATGTAGTAGTACTGGGAAATGAACCTAGTACGGAGTTATACCCACAGCCCTTTTATGTTATTGTTGTTTTTTGTTTTTTGCTTTTCATTACAAGCTAGAGTCTTCCTGAATTGTTATATTGCCCTGGCTGTGCTCAAATCTATTATCTTTAAAGGGGGAACAGGGATATGGGGGAGGGATCTCTTACTTTGCTGTTTCAAGGATCATCCTGTCTAAAGAAAATCATATTTTCTGAGTCCTCATTTGATTTTCTTCTGCTCCCCCCACACTCCAGGAACTATGGAGCACAATGACACTTTTAATTTAAGAGCTGGGAATCTAACCGGTTTTCTGCGAGCTCTCTCATCACCGATAAGCTCTGGCTTGTGCTCATGTTTCACCTCGGTTTCTAAGAACATGCAGAGAACTGTTACTTGATATTCTTGTCATATTCTCATCTTCCATTTCCAGTTCTTTATTGTGGCTCTTGGGAACTAAAATCTTTTCTTTTGTCATTTCTCTATTCTTCATGTATAATTAAACCCCTCAATTTCCTTTCACAAGCAGAGCACTGAGCACATTAAATCAAGAGAAAGTGTATTCCAAACCACAGTGTCAGCTTGCTGATAAATGTGATTCTGGGGCTGGCCAATAGTAATCAATGGTTTTTTCAAAAATTAAAATAATCCATTGTCTCTACATGCCATATATGAAATAATATATAACTGTCTAGTGTTCAAGCCTACAATAGCAATCTATGGTTTCTTTGAGATTTTCTTAAAAATGCCTAACAATATAAATAAGGAACACACACACACAATTAGAAAGAGGGAGGAAGAATACTAGAACATTAGGGTTTTTTCTCTTTCCATCTCTTTTCTCCAAAATGTGATAACACTGAAGATATCAACAAGGGCAAGAAGAAGGGCACTCAGGGCTGGAAGATCCACATATCCAGCACGGTGCCTGATTCTGAGAAGCTGGCACAGAAGCCCTGTAAATGTGTCACAATTCTGAGTAGACTGGGTCACCAGCCTCTTCCATTTGTTCTGTTAAATGAAATTTTGTACAACTATTGGTTTGGAAGAGGCCCCTGAACCAAACACCAAGAGACAAACACATACCATATGGAATTCAATTGCTGAAATCTAACCTCTACAGGAGGTTCCTAGCCATTAACCAATTGAGCTGCACAAATTCAGTTGTCTTTGTATCTCCCTTGTTTCCTATACATACAGTCAAGTCATGCTATTGGTAGGATTTCTCAGGACCTGTTCTAGTGCTGGGGGCTGCCCAATTTGAAGATCACCTTTTTTTTTTTCTTATACCATTTTGTTTATAATTGTTGAAATGCATTCTGTTAAGATTTATTGATCCAAGGATACTTTCCTTTAGGCTATTTGATATTAAGAAGATAGCCCAAAACTCAAGAAGCCATCCAACACTTGTATGATGGTGGTAAAATCATTTGAAATATTTTGTTGAAAATGAAAACCTGGGAATATTTTCAATCTTTATTTTTTTGTAGTCCTTTCAAACAGTCTATTTCATTTCTATTTTTCCTGAAACAATGAGACATGGAGAAGTTATCCAATACAGAAAAGTAATGATCAAGCTGGAAGCCCTTTCATAGCCCGCTCTCTAGAGATAAACTGTGTGAAGAGATTTGGATATATCACACTGAAGTCTTTCCACACATTTGCAAATGTATAGAGGTATAGACATACAATTTATAAGGACATAGAAAATTTTTCTGTGTATAAGTAGTTTTTGTACTTACACATGTGAATGAATATAGAGGGAAATGTATTGGACAAAACTTGAGAAATATATAGATATTTAAGACTATATTTCTAGTATATGTGTTCTTTTAAATGCATGCATAATATACAATCATACACTGTATATAGATTGATGGTCCCATAAATTATAATGCAATTGAAAAATCCTATCACATAGTAATGCCATAGGCACTCAATCAAAATTTCTTGAGTATTCTTTCATATTGATTTTTCTAGATGAACTTTGGCATTATTTTTGATGATCCATCCTCCAGTGTAACTCATATGGTTTCTTACTGAATACAAGAAGAATATTAACTTTTATGTATTTATGTCAAGCAGTAGCAGGGATCAGGCCATCTCAGTCTTATTAGTGATTTTAATGTTACTACTTGCAGTGTTTTTCCATAAATATAATCCCATGTGATTTTACCCTATTCGAGGAGTGCACATTTATTTCTATTGGATGGCTATCCCTGGTATAAAATAGTTGATATAAGTCAGGTAGTAGGGAGTTTCAGAGGTTTCAGTCCATGGTTATTTGGTCACCGCTCTGAAGGTTACATCTCTGAAGGTGGTTATTTGTTCACATCTGTGGCAAAGTAGATTATCACATGTGGAGCAGCAAAGCTGCTCAGTCCATAGTGGGCCAGCAGTGAACAGAGAGGAGGAAGGGTCCAGTCCCAATGCCCTTCTCATGGCCATGATGTCAGCAGCCTTGTTTCCTTCACCCAGGCCCCGCCTCTTTAAAAGGCTCCACCTGCCCCCAGCACCAGCAGCTGGGACCAAACCTTAACACAGGAGCCTTTGAGGAACACCTGAGATGCAAATTATCACCCCTATTTTACTATCACTTCTTTAAAATCAGAGACAGACATAGACTTTTATAACTGCCTCTTCTATTTCTGTCTATGTCGTTGTATCTTTCATCTTTTGACCTATAAATATGGGGTATTATCTTAATAAATATCCTAATAATAAGCCTTTCTTAAAGTCCTAGAATAAACCTCATTTAGTTTTGTGTAATCTAGCTTATCATTGGACTCATATTTGGCTTGCCATTCAGGATTTTTGTGTAGATATTTATATATGAAACTAACCTATAATTTTTATTTTTGTGCTAATTTTTTCAAAATTTTATACTGGTTATATAAAAAGATTTTTGCTCTGGTAAAATTTCAAAGGCATCATAATTGTCACTTTCCTGAATATTTGAAAGCACTCATGCAGAAAAACATTAGAACCCAGTACTTCTTTCAAGCATAGTTTTTCAAAAACCTGAACAGATCAAAACAAATAAGTAATTCTGGCACCATTCTGACATATCTCAATGGTTGGCTTGGATTTCCACAGTTTGAGAACAGGCTGGACTTGGGCAAATCAAAAAGAAAGGACACAGTGTACAGTCAGGACACACAGCAAGGAGATCAGCAGCAGTTCCCAGGACATTCAGAGGTGCAAGCTTTGGACTAGAATCTGGACTCCCAGAACAGGGCATGCACAATGACTGATGGCACTGGAAAACTGTGCACTCCAGGCAGACCTGGTCTGGAGTGTGTTACAGTCACCTCACATGGACTGGGAACACCTCATCCATTATGGTTACACAGGCAGCAGTTCAATCTCCACCCACCCTCCCAGGCTTTCCTAGGCTGGCTCAAGTTTATTTCTGAACTTTGTTCCAGAAGCTTCTGAGTCTCCTGATAGCAACCTGAAAGACAGCTCACAGGTATTAAGAACTAGATTTGCCCATCTTTTAAAAATAAAGCTCAGACTTAGGGGCCACCAGGTTTATTGATCTCTCCCCACTCCCTGCTCTATGGACCTAAGAGCTGATAGGTTCGTCAGCCTCGCTCCAGAGAACTCAGGAGCCAGCAGGATCGCTGGTTTCCCCTTCTCCTTGCCTCACGACCTTGTAGACCAGCAAGATGGTCAGTCATCCTCCCCGCCTCACCCAAAAAACTACAGCAGCCCACAGACAATTAGCTACCCCTTCTACCACCTGCAGAACCTTGGTGGGCTGGTGGGAACCTCAGCAACCCCTCACCCACACAGAAGACCTCAGTGGGCTTGTGACAGTGTGGTGAGTTTTCCCCTCAAATAGAAGACCTCAGTGGGTAAACGGGAGCATTGGTGAGCGCCCCCCCCCCCACTGTGGAACCTTGGTGAGTCTGGCAAGAGTGTGGGTGAGTCCCTCTTCCATACTGAGAACAAGTGGGTTGAGGAGAGTGCCAAAAGGTCTCCTCCAAAATGGAGGAAATCAAAAGGGCCTATGAGACACCCAGTGACATAGTAGGGGCCCAGCTGAGGTGCACAATATAGTCAAGTAGATCTGGCGGCCTGGATCAGCCTGAACCCACAGTAACAATACAAACTAAGAGTTGACTTACATCAATACTCCTAGCTAGTCAACCTAGGAAGAGTGTAAGACTCACTCAACAGGCCCTGCAGGAAAAACTCAGGTGACTGAGTTTGTGGGACCCAGCAATTGGACAAACATCAACCAAACAGTAGAATCTTAAGACTCACACAATGGACAGTTGAGATTAGTGAGATTGGAAAGATCAAAATACTGACCCATGAGATGAAAATGACAGAGCAAAAAAGCAAAATGCAATCTCAAATGTCCATTCCATCAGGAACAAGTACAGGAGACATTGAAATAGAGGACATTAGAAGTCAGACATCTGAAATTTCTGAAAAGATAGCAAGTGAGATAAAGAAACAAATCCATGAGATTACGGAGGAAATCAGATTAGAAATAATCTCTCAAATAAAGAAAGAAATGACAACATTAATAAAGGAGTGGCTCAGCATAGCTAGAGAAAATATAGATTTTTTTAAAAAGTACAGGAGCATAGGGAAATGATGGAAACCTTGAATGAACAATATAAAAAAGAAGTAGACTGCATGAAACAAATTCAAAGAGATATCCAGGAAATAAAAAATTCTATTAAAAACTGGTGAAACCATTTGAATGAAGCTGAGGATAGAATTTCAGACCTTGAGGACAGGATGGCAGCTAGCAGTCATGAAAGGAAAGAACTTTTAAAAAGAACAAGACAGCATGAAATGACAATTCAACAGCTTCAAGATTATACAAAGAGAAACAATATAATATTAGTAGGCGTTAGTGAAGATGCAGGCATCAGTGCAAATGACTTTGGTAAACTATTCACAGAAGTGATAACAGAAAATTTCCCAAACATAGGAAAAGAATCATATATACACTTAAGTGAGGCATATAGAAGGCTAGCAATAACCAAAATAAATCTACACCCAGACATACAATAATTAAGATCCCAGAAATTCAGCATAAAACCAACTCCTAAAAGCTGTTACAGAAAAGACACAACTCACCTATCAAGGAAAGCCTATTAGAATCATAGCAGACTTCTCAGCACAAACTCTCAAGTCAAGATGAGCTTGGAGTGCAATCTTTCAAGCCCTAAAAGAAAACAACTTTCAACCCAGACTGATGTACCCTGCAAAACTTTCTTTGAAAATTAATGGAGAAATAAGATACTTCTATGACAAAGAACAACTGAAGAAATTCATGTCCACCAAACCAACCCTAGAAAGAGTACTGAAAGCCATACTAACTAGAGATAAAAATGACTACAATTTCCAGAACAATAACAGAAACATACTACCAGACAAGGCAAGCAGTTAAACAAAGGGGAAAAGCAGGAAAATAACATAACAAAGTTGAGCCAGTACTTATCAGTTATATCCATCAATGTAAATGACTTCAATTCACCTATTAAAGAGATAGGTTAGCAGAATGGATCAAGAAACAGGATCCCACAATCTGCAGTATACAGGAAACACATCTCGCTCAAAGGGGAACTCATGGACTGTAAGACTGAAAACAATATTCCATGCAACAGGTACCCAGAAAAAAGCTGTTCTGTTTGCAGACCATGTGAACTTCAAACCAAAAATGATCAAAAGAGATAAAGAAGTTCACTACATACTTATCAGGAGAATAAATTAAGAGGAAGAGTGACCAATCATAAATATATATGCACAAAATATAGGAGCACCCAACTATGTAGGACAAATAACTAATAGACATGAAAAGCCAAATATACAATAACACAATTGTAATAGGAGACCTTAAGACCCCACTGTCACAAAAAGATGGATCATCTAGACAAAGTCGGCAAAGAAATAACAGAACCGAATCAAACCTGTGAACAAATGGACTTGGTAGATGTTTACAGAGTGTTCCACCCAACAACATCAGAATATATATTCTCAGCTGTGCAAGGGCATTCTCTAAAATATACCATAACATTAGCACATAGAACATTCTTAAGTATATACAAAGGAATTGAAATTATCCCATGCATATTATCTGACCATAGGCACTGAAATTGGAAATTAATGGCAAAAGAAACTGTAAAATCTACATAAACACATGGAAATTGAATTAACAACCTCTTGAACATGAAATTAAATTAAAGTGAAATTAAAGAAGAAATTAAACTATACCTACAATTCAATGGAAATGCAGATACAACATACTGAAATCTATGGGACACAATGAAAGTGGTCCGAAGAGGGAAATATACAGCAATGAATTGTTACATCAGGAAAACAGAATGAGCACAAATAAACAACCTAATGCTACACCTCAAGCTTCCAGAAAAAGAAGAGCAAGTCAAGCCCAAAGCTAAAAGAAGGAAGTTATAAAGATCAGAGCAAAAATTAATGCAATTGAAACTAAGAAAAATACAAAAAATTAATGAATCAAACAGCTGGTTCTTTAAGGGAATAAACAAAATTTATAAACCTCTAGCCAATCGAGAAGAAGAAAGAAAAAATTCAAATTCATGCAATAAGGAAAGAAAAAGGTGAAATTTCTACAGATCTCATGAAAATCATGAATACCTACTCTGAAAACCTTTATTCACATAAGGAGGAACACACAGAGGAAATGGACAGATTTCTAGAAACATATGAACTACCAAAGCTCAATCAGGAAGATAAAACAATATTTTTAGAAAGAGGGTAAAACAAAACATAGCAAAGCAGATCAGAAAAAAACAATACAAATAACACAGGATTTCAAAGCAAGACAAGAGGAGATCAACAGTGGCTTCCATAATGTCTCTTGTTTTCTTTGACATTGTTGTCTACATCTTCACATACAATGAATTCAAACAAAACGAAATAGTGTAAAACTGATAAAAACAGAATAATAAAAGCATTATAGGACTTCAAAATAGCTGTTCATACCTTCATATATATTGAAATTAAATAATACAAAACAGACTAAAACCACTCTAAACAAAGAATAAAAGCATTACTGGACTTCACAGCATGATGACAGGAAATCAGCAATGCCTACCATAACGTCTCTTTTTCTTCAAAGTAGCTGTTCATTTCATCATGCATAATACAATCAATTCTTGTAAACTTTTTAGAAGAAGTCCTAGGTATATATAAGCTTCTATATGTACGTGTATCCTTTCTGTATCAGAGGAAAAATAAAGCAAAACAAATCAAATTACTAGAAAAACAAGAAACAAAAAAGACAAATAAATAACAATAGCAAAGAGCCCAAAACAATGACTATAGGCTTTCAAAACAATGTAGTAGGAATATAACTAAGGTTGTTATTTTACATAGCAATCTTCAGAAGAGTTCCTCATATTACCAAATATAATGTAAACATACAACATTGATCCAATCCTATGAATGTTAAAAGTTTTGTTCTAAGAACTAATAGAATTAGTAGCACAATCATCTTAGCTATCTTAAATGTGTATACATAAATTTATATATTTTTTCTTTTCCATTCCTTTTTTTCTCCTTTTCCCTGAGTTATTTTTTTCCCCTTTGAGCAGATTCTTACCCTTTCACTGTATTTATTGAAGATTTTGTATTATTTACTCTTACCATTTCTTATGCTAGGGGACAATATGGTATTCACACAAATGAGTTTGATTTGTTTCACTTATGAGTATGGTCTCAAGCTGCATAAGATACAACAATTTTAAATAACTCAATATCAGCCACTGAAATTGAAAATGTGACTAAAGACTTACCAACAAAGAAAAGTCCAGGTCCTGATGGATTCGCAGCTGAATTCTATAAGAAATTTAGAGAAGATTTAATGCCAATACTCCTCAAATTTTTCAATGAAATTGAAAGGGAAGCAATTCTTCCTAACTTATTCCTGGAGGTAAATATTACTCTGATACCAAAACCAGAGAAAGATCCAACCAAAAAGGAGAACTATAGGCTAATCTTCTTAATGAATATCGATGCAAAAATTCTCAATAAAACACTGGCAAGTAGAATGCCACAAATCATCATAAAAATTACACATCATGACCAAGTGGGATATATCCCAGGAAAGCAGAGATGGTTTAAAATACACAAATCAATAAATGTAATACACCACATCAACAGAGTTACAGACAAGTCACATGATCATCTCAATAGATGCAGAAAAAGCTTCTGATAAAGTCCAACACTTGTTCATGATAAAAACCTTATAGAAACTTGGAATATACGGTATCTACCTCAATCTGATAAAAGCCATCTTATGACAAACCAACAGCCAACATTATAATAAATGGACAAAAACTGAAAGCTTTCAACCTAAAATCAGGAACAAGACAAAGATGTCCATTATCACCACTCCTACTCAATATGGTTCTGAAAACATTAGCCAGAACAATTAGACAAAAGAGTGAAATAAAAGGAATAAAGATAGGAAAGGAAGAAGTTAAATTATCACTATTTGCTGATGACATGATACTCTATACAGAAGATCCTAAAAACTGTATTAAAAGACTACTAGAGTTAAGAAGCAAATTCAGCAGTGTAGCTGGATACAAAGTCAACACTCAAAAATCAATGGCATTCCTGTACACAAACAAAAAACTCATTGAGAGAGAAATTATGGAAATGACACATTTCACGATAGCATCCAAAACAATGAAATACTTAGGAATCAATCTAAAAAAGGATGTAAAAGACCTATATATTGAAAACCATAGTACTCTAAAAAAGAGGATTGAAGAAGATGTCAGAAAATGGCAAGATATTCCTTGCTGTTAGTTAGAAAGAGTCAACATTGTGAAAATGGCCATACTCCTAAAACTATTATACAGATTTAATGCAATTCTGATCAAAATGCCATTAAAATACCTTACAGATCTAAAGAAAACAATTCCTAAAGTTCATTTGGAAATAGAAGAGACCTAGAATAGCAAAGGAAATCCTGGGCAACAAAGACAAAGCAGGATCATCATAATCCCTGACTTGAAATTATACTACAAATTTACAATGATAAAATCAGCATGGTATTGGCAGAAAAAAAAAAAAAAGACCTGAGGATCAGTGGAACATATTAGAAGATGCAGACACAACTACAAAGACACTCAGCCACCTTATCTTTGACAAAGGGGCTAAACATATTCACTGGAAGAAAGATAGTCTCTTTAATAAATGGTGCTGGAAAAATTGGCTCTCCACATACTGAAGACTAAAACTAGACCCATGTTTATCACTACTTACTAAACTAAAGTCAAAATGGTTCAAAGATCTAAATATTAAAACAAAAACACTAAATCTACTGGAACACAAGGTAAGTTGAAATCTTGCTTTGTCTTTGTTATCCAGGCAAAGAGTTCATGAGCAAAACACAAACCTAATGGATAAAAAAATGTGATATTTTTACACTATGGAATATTACTCAGCTATAAAAAGGATAATATTGAGGCTTTTATAGGTAAATGGAGGCAACTTGAGAGCATACTCATAAGTGAAATAAATCAAACTCACATTTATAAATATATTGTCTCCCTAGTATAAAAAATAATAAAAAATAAAATTCTGAAAGGGTAATAAGATCCTAAATATACAATAGATATTGTAATAATGAAAGGGAAAGAAAGTGCTCCAAAGGGCAGAATAACTAGGATATGGGAAAGGAAAAGATTACATGTATGTTGGTAAACATATAAATGTATGTATGTATGTATGTGTGCTAGATAGAAACTATACTATTAATCTCTGTTAGTTCATCAAAAAGAATAGTTTGTGCTGTCATTGTTTGACTGATCACTTTGCGCCTAGATTTTGTAACCTGAACAACTTCTAAAACAACAATATTCAATATATTAACTAGTGTTAATTCTCTACTTTTTTGGTGAAATTCTGTATTATTTCTATCCTCTTTTTCTGTTTTGCTTTAAAAAAAATAGGAGCATTCTAGAAAGTCCACTTCATAGAAAACTATTTACCAGATCATAATCTTCTTGAAACTGAGCTCTAGCTTCTAAAAGTTCTACACTATATCTGAAGATCCAAAACAAAATCTCCTAATTTTTTTTAGCTTTTGTCTGCCTCTTCAACTCTCACATAAAATCTTCCATAAGGATGCACAGTAGATATAGAAATAATGGCGTTTTCAAATTATATCTATGCTCACCCCTGCTCTATTCTCTGGTATGAATAAAGTTCTCTTGTTCCTGAATTGGAATGGAGGGCATAAATTTGGATAGCAAACATGTGACAGGAAACGTACTTCATCATGGAACAAAAGACATAAAGAAAAATAGAAATCTAGTTCAATGGAAACCTAATGAGTTTGCAAGGTTTGGTTCTGAGAAGAGTGAACAGGAGCAGTGGGGAATCAAGTAGGGCCAGATGGTGCAGAGCTTGGAAATTGGGCCTATTTTATTTCATACTTTCTTCCTTCTTTTCATCGTGAAGTGATATGAACAGATTCCCCTTCTGAAAAACTCTTTCAGGCATTCAGGGAAAATGTGTGTTAGGATGGAAGAAATGAGAGGTGGGGGAAAAAGAGCAAACAGCTCAGGAGAGAGATGACGTGGAGGCTGGGTTAAAATAGCAGGGGCACAGGCTTCAGATGTATAAGAAGGAAGAAGCGATAAGATTTAGTAACTAGATTTAGCTCAAGAAGACAAAGGAGCCAAGAATAAATCGTAGTTTCATGAGACTCACTGAAATAAGGACCACAAGAGGAGGGGCAAGTCGGCATGGAGTCCGTTGAAGTGTTTATCCTTGAGATGACCTCGTGACACCTATGTGGAAATGTTTACCTAGTAACTCTGCTTGGAAAATTTCGATGGCTTAGTTGCTGAAGCAAGAGGAACAGAAAATTAAACCGGGTCGTGTGTGTGTGTGTGTGTGTGTGTGTGTGTGTGTGTGTGTCTGAGCCTATCTTACGGACATCAGGCACTGAGGCACCCCAGAAATGACAGCCAGCGGGAACCTTCTCACTCTTCTACCTCACCTCTCAGCTGTCACAGCCTCTAGGTTCACACATCTACTCTACTCCAACGCATTCTTCCCTATAGTCAAAGATACTACTTCTGACTTCCTAGAATGAATCTATTCAGGCCACTTCCATTAATGTCTTTTATGACCTTGAAGAAAACAGTCAAAATCTTTACCTTGTCTCCACTGCCCTCTGTACTCAAGCCCCAGCACTGCGCTCCACCTCACCTCTCCTAACCTCCTCCCTTGCTGCAGATAAATGACTGATGTCTGATGGCACCACACAGGAATAAAGCGCATAGAGAGATGTTCCCTCTCCTTTACCCTCCTGCACATCAGATTCACTCCAGGTTCATGTCCACTGAGAGAGGCTACAGTTCCTGCTCTTCTCCTTGAATTTTTCACCTATGTGGCTCCATCCTCTCAAGGAGCCCACTTTTAGCCCTAATACATCTCACATATATTTTTCTAATCAGTACCTGTTTGGAGTCGGTGTATGTACATAGCACATTCATGTTTTTCAGCCCTTTTCCCTCCCCTCCCTCCATCTCTTGATCCCTTACATTTGAGAAAGATCTCCCTACTCCCCAGGGTCTGCCTTTTATTTTACTCTTTATTTATACTTCAGGATTCTCATATAAGAGAAGCCATGTGATATTTAAAGTGTGTGTCTGATTTATTTGACTTCACATTAAGGTCTCAGGTGCATTCATTTTCCTAAAAACAGTTTGAGTTTATTTTTATGGCAGAGAAGGACTCCACTGTGCATAAATATCACATTTTCTTTACCTAGTCATCTATTGATGGACAGATAGGCTGCTTCCAAGATTAAGATATTATGAATTCTGCTGCTGTAAACATGGATAAGGCATGAAGTGAAATTCTTTTAGTCTCTGTGTTCCAAAACCAGATGCCCTGAGAGAGATTCCAGGTGAGTCTTTATGAGGATCAGCCTGCTGCTATATGCAAGAGTCAGGGTCACACAGAAGGGAGGAGAGCCTTCTCCAGAATATGAGGACCATCTGGCTCTCAGAGGAAGAAGCATAGACACCGAGGACTGATTAGTTTCTCTGTCCCAAATCCTGTAATTTTGAGAGCTACCATATTTCAAATTTCCCCACTGCTATTTCAATTTTATTCTAATATTGCAAAATACCACTGCAATTAAATTATATATAGTCTTTCAATTTCAACAAATCAGTTTATATGTGAATCTGATAGGCTTGTTTATTAGCTTTTATTCAGATCACTGGTGAAAACATTGTAAGTAGAAATTGACTTCCTAGTATGACAGGAGACTTGGGTTCTTTTTTAAATATGCAGCTTAGAAGAAAAACATTTTTAAAAGCCAGAAAGCTGAAAGTACATTATTAACTACATCTGTCTATAGTAACAGATGGTAATACTAATTGTTGTTCAGGAGTTGCATATTGCTTTAATTTTCTCAAGGGTAAATGAACATAGACATACACAGATTTTTAATATTCCGTTGCTATACTCACCAAATAAGCTTTGCAAAATATATGATTCTCTATTTCATTTTGAAAGGATATGGTTCTTTTTTAAATGAAACATTTTTAGAAGATGCCAAAAAAAATCACATCTTAGAAAAACATTTGAAATTAAGTTGTTTATTTGCATTTGAATGAGATGCTATTTCTTTTCATTTTGATAAAATCAGCACTCTGCTTCCAGTAATATTTGGAGACTTAACTATCAAACTTTCCACTGCAAGTTACTATGATGAAGTTCTGCATTTCTCACAGCTCAGGAAGACTCACTTCTTGTTTATTGACTTTTTAAAAATATATGTATGTGGCATTTTTCCTGTGTGTGTGTGTGTGTGTGTGTGTGTGTGTGTGTGTCTCACTGGGGTTGAACACATGGCCTTCATACTGAGCTATATCCTAGGCTTCTGGTTTTTATTTTAAGAAAGGGTATTACTAAGTCACTAAATTGCCCTGTGGGGCTTGACATGTGGATTCTCCTGTCTTAGCTTCCCAGAGTGCTGGGATTACAGTATGTGGAATTTGAATGATAGTTGAAATATAAAGCATGTCCTCCCACCATGCCTGTGGCGTCACTGTACACACATACAGATGAAGATTAAAAATAGTGTGTTTTGATTTTCCATATCTACACAGAATGGATTCAAAAGTATATACACAGGATATGAAGTAGATGCAAAAATAGCAGTAGCATTCCTGTTCAGCCATAATGAATCCACCAATAAATAAATCAGGAAAAAAATTCTATTCATTGTGGCTTCAAAAAAATTTTAGATACCCAGGAACCAACGAAAAAAGAAAGCAAGAAAACTCAATCATGAAAAGTACAGAACTATGAAGAAAGAAATTGAAGAGGACATTGAGAGATGGAAAGACTTCCCTTGCTCTTAAATTGGCAGGGTCAATATTGTCAAAATGGTCATATTACCAAAAGTGATCCACAGATTTAATGCAATCCACATGACAATTCCAATGACATTCTTTGCAGAATTTTTTTTAAAATCCTGAAACTCAGATGGTATCAGAAAAAAGCCAGAATAGTCAAAATAATCCTGAGCACAAAGAACAGTGCTAGAGGCATCACGATTCCAATAATCAAAGTAAGAGGCATCACAGTTCCAATGATCAAAGTAATGCTACAATGCATAGTAACACTATGAATTCATACTACACATGCAGGACACAGATCCATAGTGCCAGCTGCATTTGAATCAAAACAATAGGCAAGAGTGAACACTTCTGTGCATATGTAAATCCAGCTTGCAAAAGTACCTTTTGTATACACACAACTCTGCTTTCTCATTTGGTGAAAAATTACTTAGTTGGCTTAATATTTGATGTTCTTTAAATTAAAACACTTCTGCAGAGTGAAGAAAACAACGTAGTGGAGAGACAACTTACAGAATGGGAGAATATCTCTGCCAGCTATTGTTTCAACAGATGATTAACATCTAAGATATCAAGAACTCAAACAAAAAACTTAATTGGAAAAAATAAGCCAGTCAATAAATGGGCAAATGAATTAAGCATTCACTTCTCAAAAGAAAAACATACAAGCATCCACTTAATATATGAAGAAATATTCAGCATCTCTAGCCTTTTGGGAAATGTAAATTAAAACTACACTGAGATTCTATCTCCCCCAAGTCAGAATGGCTATCATCAAAAATATTATAAGTAAATAAATAGAACAGTAAGTGCTAGTGAAGATAGGGAAACAGGAACACTTCTACTGTAGATGGAAATGTCAGACAGTGTAACCACTACGGAAATCAGTATGGAGGTTCCTCAAAACAGAGCTACCACTTGATCCAGGTAGTACTACTCCCTCCACATGGTCCCCAAAGAAAACTGCATACACAGCATGCCTTACAAGGACTAAGCTATGGACATAGCCCAGGTGCCCATCAAAAGGCAAAGAGATAAAGAAAATTATCATGTATATATATCATATATAACACACACACACACACTGGTATTATTCAGCCATTAAGAAGAAAAATAGCATGTAACTTTCAGGAAAATAAATGGAACTGGAAACTATCATGTTAAGCAAAATAAGCCAGATTCATAAAATCACATAATGTGGACGTGTGTGAGTGTGTGTGTGTGTGCGCGTGCGTGTGTGTGCTGGGGATTGAACTCATGACCTTGTGCTTGCCAGGCAGGCCCTTCATATATGGATTCTTAAGAAAAATAAAATAGATGACAGGAAA
Source organism: Hydrochoerus hydrochaeris (assembly GCA_004027455.1). Lineage (NCBI taxonomy): Eukaryota > Metazoa > Chordata > Mammalia > Rodentia > Hydrochaeridae > Hydrochoerus > Hydrochoerus hydrochaeris. The sequence continues at coordinate 18,674 of PVLA01016027.1, forward strand.
GTATTGTTAGAGAAGAGGAAGGGGATAGAGAAGGGAAGAGGAACAGTGGAGAGGGGGAAATAATCGCAGTACATTACATGCAGTATGAGTACATCAGAATGAAACCTTCTGCTCTGTGATAAGTGATACGTACTAGTGAAACTTTTTAAAAAGATTTGATGCTCTTCAGGGAAAAACCGATTCAGCATATTCCTACATAAAGAGGATCTAGAGTTCTGATCTCACTAAGATTTCACAACAGCCTAGTGTTTAGAAAGGAGAAAAGTGCCCCTAAGAGAGTTTTGTAGGATGAGAAATGAGTGTGACAGATGAGTCAAGGCACTGCCAAAGAGGGAACAGATGTCTAATTGGTAAAGAAAATGAGAAAATTTTCTTTCAGAGTAAAATTAAATTTTATACATATTATTGTTTGCCCTGAGAAACACATTTTGTTTCTGGTTTGTGTTTCTTTTTGTTTTGTTTTGATTTTAATGAAGGAAAGCACCCTAAATCAAGAGCTTTGTTATTTGCAAGTGTTTCTTTCAAAAACTGGAAGCTGGGAGATGGTCCAGAAGATAAGGTCTGTGCATTAAGATGATGAAAACAGAAAAATGGAAGAGATTTTTAAGATGTTGATAAACAAGTCTGAGTCAAGAGCTTTGAAAACGTAAGTGAGCAAGGTGGTTCTGGGAAAAGGAACCTGCCATGAGAAATTTCCCCTCTCTTTCTTAACTTTACTTTTCTGACTCACTGAAGTCCTCTCAACAGACTTCTCACCTGTCTTTAGATGAGTGTGTAAACACTTAACAATAAACACCAATCATCTTTTGAAAGACCTTAGCTAGCTGAGTGTGGTGGCACATGCCCATAATCCCAGCACTGGGTGGGGGAGGCTGAGGCAGGAGGATTGCCACAAATTTGTGATCAGCCTGGAATACAAAGTCAGATCAAGGCCAGCCTGAACTGCACAGTAAGACCCTGTCACAAAAAGACAAAAAAAAAAAAAAACCACCTTATCTAATAACAAGTGTGCCTATATATGCCAGAAATATGATGAACCAAGAAGTGCTAAAAATGGAACTAAAAAGTCAATATTGCTATAATCCATGTTGGAAACTGGAGAGATGATAAATATCCCTACCGTTCTGTGTTGTTTATGAGTTCTCTGTGAGACAGACCCATCCATGAGAAACATCCTTCAGGATTTTTAAGATGAAAGGTCATAAAAGTCCTCCCTAGTTTCTCTTTATTATACCTTTTTAAATACTTGTAAACATTTATATGAGATTTTCAGGAGACTTCAACCCCTGGTTCAGTTTGTACCCACTGTATTTGAAGACAGTCATCAGTTTCTGCTTCGCGTTAAACTCCCAGTTACTCTACCTCAATGCAGCATTCGGCTGTTGGTCTGATTTAAAACTTGTTCCCTTCAACTTGCACTTCAGGCTTATGCTGGCCTGAACTCTAAACACAACTCTCTTTTCCTGAAGACAGGAGCTCAACAGGGTGTGAATTCTATAGAGAACTTCACACAATTTTAAATATTCACCTTAAATTTACTGCCATGGTCCTGAATTTGTTAAAATATAAATTTTTAAATTTCATGATGAAATCAACAGACACTTTTAGTCTTTACTACACTTAGATGTTCAGAGACAACTGTTTTAGTTTTAAACAACACATGATATTTGTACTATTTATGGGGTACATAATGATAATTTGATACATGTATACAATGTATGATGATATCTTCCATATAGTTAATAGTTCCAGCACTCAAACATATTATTTCTGTGTTCTGGAGAATTTTGGACTCTTCTCTCCAAGTTAATTTGAAATATATAAGTTGTTGCAGACTGTACTCACCCTATTGCACTATGTAACACAAGAACTAATGCCTTTGGTGTTCTGGTACCCTTTCTCCAGCCTCTCTTTTCCTCCTCCCCTTCCCAGTGTCTCGTGGTCACTAATCTATACCCTACCTAGATCTGATCAAAATGTTTAGCTTTAACAAAGGAGTGAGCCCACATGCTGCTTTTCTGTGCCTCATTTATTGCACTTAACATTAAATTTTCTAGGTCCATCCACAAATGATAGGACTGTACTCCTTTAAAGGTAGAACCATATTATACCACGTTCTCCTTATCTGTTAATGCATCAGTGGACACCTGGGTTGGTTTCACACCTTGGCACTGCAATAAAAATGGAAGTGTAGATTCAGGAGATTGCAAGATGGCTGACTTAGTGGTGGCATGATAAGAGAGCCTCTCTGAGGAAAAAATAAAAATAAAAACAACTCAGAAGCTGAGATCTGGCAACATGGAGAAAGCCAGACAAAAGGAGAGGAATTCTCATGACCCAGGAAGAAACTGAGGAAAAAGAAAAAGGAAGAAAAAAGAAAAAAGAAAGAAGAAAAAGAAGCACGGACACAGGGCTGGAGCTGGGCAAGCCCCAATCGCTGTACTGGCACGAATTAGAGTCAGGTGACTCACAATCGAGCTGAGATTGTGGCCCTGCCGAGAGCAGGGGTTGGTGAGCTTCAGACCCTCGGCTGAAAGAGGCACTGAGACGGGAAGTGGAAACAGCCAGTTGAGCTGCATGAACTTTGGTGAGTGATGGGAACTGGAATCCCCAAACTGGGAGTACTGGCTGGGTGACATTTTGGAGATGGGCAGGGCCGGTGTGAATTGGGGCCTTAGGCAGCATTTGCTGAGGACTTCTAGTCCAAAGCAGATTGGTGGGATCTGCTCAGGCTGGGCCACGCCCCTGGTTGAAACCCAATAGCCAGGGATGAGGCTTTCCTGGGCCAGTGACATCCCCAGGGAATGTCACTGTTGAAGCATTAACTAGTTGACTGGCATAGGGGAAGAGCCAGCTCTCAGCCTGCAACTCGCAGATCCACAGCGGACTGGGGGGCGGTACTTCCCTAGCAAGTGCACTGCAGAAAAACTGTAAGCAAAACAAAAGGCCCAGAGACCTCCACCACTGACCCATCTGAAGGGGGCCAAAAACATGACAAGACAGAGAAAGAGCAAAAAGTCCCCAACTGCGGAACCAGTGAAAGTGAGTTCAACAGAGGTAAATGCAGAGGAGGTTGAGAGCAGCAAACCTGTAATGTCAGAGACAGCCTCATCGGAAATAAAGAAATACATTCATGATCTCATTGTCAAATTTAAATCTGAAATTCTAACTCAGTGAAGCACGATATAAGAAGACTAATAAAAGAAGTCCTGGGTAATCCTCAAGTAGACACAAATGAAAGAATAGAGGAATGCAGAGAAAGCAGAGAAGCCTTTGATGAAGAATATAAACACAACCTAGAATATATGAAACAGATCCAAAGAGAATATCAGGAAATTAAAAACTCCATTGAAACCTGGCAAAACCTTTTAACAGAAACTAAAGACAAACTTTCAAAACTTGAAGATGGATTTGCAAAGTATGATCGTGAAAGGAAGGATCTCTTAAAAATAACAAGGAACCAGGAAGCAATGATACAAAGGCTAGAAGATGACAAGAGGACTTATAACCTAAGAATAAAATAAGTGAATGAAGATACAGCAACAAATACAAATGAAATAAAAAGTCTATTGACAGAAATAATTAAGGAAAACTTCCCAAACATAGGTAACGGAAGTGAAGTTCAGATAAATGAGGCATATAGAACTCCAGCCAGCTACAACCCAAACAGATCTACACCCAGACATATAATAATCAGGATCCCAGAAATCCATCACAAGAACAGAATATTAAAAGCAGTCAGAGAAAAGAAACAGATTACCTATAAAGGAA
>PVLA01016028.1:0-22426 GCA_004027455.1 Hydrochoerus hydrochaeris
TTTTTGTCATGAATGGGTGTAAGACTTTCCAATGCTTGCTCAGGTGAAGTTCCCACAGGAAGCCCTATGCCTGTGTTTTTAATTTTTATCTTCAAGTCTCTTGTTTCAGACTGATTTTGTCATCTGGTTGTAGGTCCCTCCCTGTGTTGCAGTTACCTGTGTTGTGAGTTTATTTCCTCTGAGTAACTCCAACACAGCTTCTCCTCTATCCAGCCATGCTGAGTTTCCAAAAAGATTATTTTTATCCCCCCCCATCTACCTGGTCCATGATAATGGGAAACATTTCAAACAAAATCAGAATTTGAATTTAATTTTAAGCATTCGCTTGCTCTTCTCACTCTTGGTTGGCCCAACGTTTTTCCATTCAAATCCATGTGCACTACTTTGCCCTACTGCTCATTAATACCTGACAAATACAAAATTTACTTATACCTGAATTTTTTCCATAATTATATAATTATTGATATATGCCCTTAATACAAGAAGTAAATGGAAGCCAATAATTAATTTGAACAATACATGCTTTCAAATGCTTAATGCTGTAGAGGTGTAGGCTATTAAAGAAGAAGAACATGATTGGTGGAGGAGGGAGAAAAGAGAGGAAGGGTAATGAGGCAGTGATCAAAGCATGTTTATATGCATGTGTGAATGTATCTACAACAAATGCTATTTTATGTAATTGATATGCACTAATACAATCTTCTAAAAAACGAGTATTATGATACAATTTATTTGAGTTAGAATGTTGGAGTGCATCTTATTTTTTCTGCTTAAAATTAAGTTCATTGGTATAATTGACATAATAATCATACTCATCATAGAGAATTTATATCTCTCGATGATACATCTTGAGTCCTCTGTTTTCTCCAATCCCTTCCCTCACATCAATCCCCCTTCTTCTTCTTATGTAAGTGGCTTTGCTTCCACTTTCAGCTTCTTTTATCATTTTTCCCTTTTTCCACCCTTCCTTACCTCCTTCCTCCTCCCTAGTTTGTACTTTGTTTTGAAAAATTCCTTCCGATTTCACAATCTCTATGCACATTTTGAGCCTTTTTCACTCTTTCAGTTTCTCCCATGGAGACAAGGCTATATTTACACATGTGTGTCCGGGTTCATTCCACTTAAGAGTATGGTCTCAAGATGCATCTATTTACCTAGAAATGTCTCAAGATTATCCTTCTTTATGGCTGGTAAGCATATATCTTAGACAGTGAATCAGCAAATCTTTTGAAAGCTAAGTTATTTCAGTTGGTTTATAGCTTCTCACTTTTATTCATAATCACATGTAAATTATAATTCTAAAAATAATGGTATACAAAGTGATATCTCTGTCAACCAAAGGTATGTTTTAGTAATATGCTTAAAATTTTAAATTCAAAATGTTGTCTTTATGTTCCTAATGAGCAACATATTCAAATTTCCAGTTTATCAATGACTTTAAAATAAAATCTTAACCAACAGACAGAAATCTCAGTGATCTACTGCTATTACTAACATCAGTTTCAGGGTGGTGAAAATAATAAAGGATGGCCCATGTTCTGGGAATGGAAGGTCATCTAAGGTAAGACATTTTTTTAAATCTCAGTAACTAAAGAGGTTTCCTTGATAATGCATCACAATTTGTGATCTGATATAACACTGTTCTTTGTGTGCAACTTAAAATATATGACCACATAAACATAGGAAAAATTCATGATGTGTAGACACCAAGGATTGGGGAAACTGAGTGATGGTCTTTATTATTTTACATGATTAAAAAGCATTAGGTGGATTATGTGTGCTTTTCCCATGCAAATGAAACCTCAGATATGGATCAAGAGTTTCATAGACTCATATATATATATATATATATATATATATATATATATATATATATAATTTATTTCAGGTTTCATTCATTTGACGGTGCTGGAGTTCTAATCCTGAAACTTGTTTATTCTAGATAAAGGATCTATGATTAATTGAAACACCAATTCCAAGATTTTATTTTTGTTAACTGCATTATCATATTAGATTTTTACAAAATTGAATATATTTTATGATGAGATAAATGTTTTTTCTTAATTACTGAGGTGAGAATGCATAAAAATCATGTAAGTCTCTTTTGCACTAAATTCATATGTTTCAAATTTAGGCAATTGTGCGTTAATGTTAGCATATACATGTATTAGGGGAAAACACTATCTCTTAATGTAAAGAACAGTTAATAGCAAAAGAGATAGGTGACATAAGGGTTTATATCCATATAACTTGAGGGAAAAGGATTAACATATGTTTCCCCATAACCATAGGTTACCATATGAGGTCTATGTTCCTTTCAGATGAAAGATTTGAGAAGAATGCATCCATTTATTTAATTAAGTGTTTGGCAGCATTGTGCTAGAGAAAAGTGCTTGTCAATTTTACTGGCACATACTGATCCAAAAGGCACTGCAAGTTGGAAGAAAGACAAACAAAGGGAGGTTTAGAAACCCAAAGCACCACTTGAATTTAGAAACCAGAAAGAGAGAGACAATGAGACAGAAAAATACTCAAGAAGAATGAGAGATTATAAAATACTTTGAAATTCAGCATCCAGAAAGACAAGTCTGTGATGGATCCGTGGAATTTCTCATATTCGTCTTCATCATCTGAGATGTACAGATATGAAAGATGACACAATCATGGACAAATGCAACATATTTCATAAGCACATTGATCATTTTTTCATGTCTTTATCTTATAATTTGAACAACTACTTGAAAGTAACAGTATGCAATATATTAACCATTGTTAATCTCCTATTAACTTGTTTGAAATTCTGTACAATTGCTTTTATATTTTTTATTAAAATAAACCTTTAACAATGAATATATTTGGAAAGATGTAGCACAAAATGTTCAGAAACATATAAATGTTCCCAGGTCAGTTAAAAGTTGATAACTTTTAAATGTAAGACCAAAGAGGAGGACGAGAGACCTTTTCTTCAAGACACAGTAACAGGTGACAGACCATCTTTCAACCCCATCTTGTAACCAACCATTATCAGTAGAAGAAACATCTTTCTTTTAGTATCCATTGAATAAATGTGACCAGTAGTGAAACAAAGGTTAATAAATGAGGAAGAACAATATTAAATAAATTAAAAACAGAGTTGTAATTTGCTTTTAAAATGCTTTAAGCTTCCAAGCCAGGTGAACAATATGCAAGGGAAACAGAAGGAATTTGAGACACAATCATAACATTTTAGAAAAATATTTGAGTTTGTGGTGGCACACAGTTGTGGTTCCAGTACCCAGGAAGCTGAAGCAAGAGAATTAGTATGAGTTTGTGACCTTGTCTCAAAAAACAAAAGAAAACAAAACAAAGAAAAAGTAAAACAAGAAGTTCTGAAAGGAAGTAGAAATTCACATTACAGAAATAGAAAATTAATATAAGGAATAAGCAAAAGGAATATACTTAAAAGAAAAATATGTCAACTAAAATTTCTGGTAGTGTAAATGGTAGTGAGGGTTGTGAAGAGAAAAAATTAGGAACTTGAAAAAACATAATAAAAACACTCAATCTTAACAAAAGAGAGAATGTAGATTTAGTAGTACAAAATAATCTGAATAACTTGTTTGTTTGAATTGTTTGTTTGAATTGTATGTCTTGCTTAGTGGTTTTTTCTTATGTTTATCTAGAAAGTCTTTCAGTATTCTTTTCAGGGTTGGTCTGGTGATCATGAAGTTCTTCAGATGTTCTTTGTCACAGATGTATCATATTTTCTCCATCCATTTTGAAGGACAGTTTTGCAGGGTACATTGGTCTGGGTTGGAAGTCATTTTCCTTTAGGATCTGAAATACTTCACTCCATGCTCTTCTTTACTTCATTGTTTGTGTTGACAAGTCTGCTGTGATTCTCACAGGTTTTCCTTTATAGGTGATTTGTCTTTTCTCTCTAACAGCTTTTAATACTCTGTTATTATGTTTGATTTTGGGTATGGTGATTATTATATGTCTGGGTGTAGCTTTATTTTGATTATGGCTACTTGGAGTTCTATGTGTTTCACTAATCCATATGTCAGTTTGCATTCTCATGTTGGGGAAATTTTCAGCTGTTACTTCTCTAAAAAGTCTGATGATATCATTTGTGTTATCCCCTTCTTTTTTGTTTATCCCTATTAACCTTATGTTGTTTTTCTTTGCATCCACTTGCAGTTGTTGAATTGTTATTTCCTGATTCCTTGTTATTTTTAAAAGATCTTTCCTTTCTGGTTCAGTATCTACAATCTTGTCTTTGAGGTCTGAAATTCTGTCTTCACTTTTGTTGAGGAGGTTTTGGCAACTTTCAATAGAATTTTTGATTTCTTATATATCACTTTGAATCTGCTTCATGCATTCTTTTTGCTTCTTATACTGTACATTCAGGGAGTCTACCTTTTTGTATTGTTCCTCTAATCTTTAAACTATGTGTTCTTTAGATGTGTTAAGCATTTCTTTCACTACTTTTATCATTTCTTCCTTTACCTGGGAGATTATTTCTGATTTGAGTTCCTTTATAGCTTCCCAGAGTTGCTTCTTTATTTCAGTTGATATCATTTCAGTCATTTCAGATGTATGACATATTTTCTCCCATGTACATGGTTCCTAGGCTTTCTTGGGATGGGCTGGAGGTTTCAGATTGCATTTTTGTCTTTCATCTTGTTATTTTACTATATTTCTCTGTTTCAAGTGATGTTCCAAAGTTTCCTGGTGTGCTGGAAATCTCCTCTTCTGACATCAGCTCCTGGGAATTGTGCAGCCTTGGTTCCCCCCATTGAAAGAAGGTCACTGGGTGTGGTCCAGTTAGGTTCACTAAACCTCTGAAGACTGGTCTAGTGTTTCAGGGAGCTGAGCAGGCACTTAGCTGCTGAGAGCAATGGTCTGAAATTCTCCCCAGGCCAGAGCCAGCACATGGGGACTCACCACACCAGACATTGGCTCCCTGGATTGAAAAAATGTTGCTTGGCATGGTCCAGTCACGCCTGTGAAAACTCTCAAGACTGTTGCAGTGTTTCAATGGGCTGGACAGGCACTTAAATGCTGGGAGTGATGGTCTTAAACTCGGTCCTGGCCAATACTAGCACACTTGAACTCACCTCATGTGCCCTTGGCTCCCTGAATTGAAAGAATATCTGTGGACATGGTCCAGTCAGCTAAAATTTTTAGAGTAAAGCAAAGTCAAAAAGTTTGTATGATACATGGTGAATATGAAAAATGTTTATCAATGCAATTGTAGTTAGCAATCTGAAAAATAAACTTAGGTAATTACCTCAAAATATAAAAATACTTCCAAAATTATTTATGGAAAATGCAAATTATATTCTGAAAAATATGAAGCACTGAAAGAAATTTAATCACAAAATAAAAGATTCTTCATGTTCAAAAATTTGAAGGTTTAATTTTGGTAAAATGGCAATATTCCTCACATTTTTCTGCAGAATTAATATAATTCATGTTCAAATTGAAGACATAATTTGATATTAATTTTCATTGGGAAACTTATGAGGATTGGAAATGCTAAAACTATTTAAGAAAGACTGTGGTTGAAAGACTCCCCCTGCCTGGTTTTAAAGGTTGCTTCAGTGATTAAGACACAGTAGTAATAACAAAATGAAAGATGTATAACTTGATACACCATAACTAACAGTCTGGATATAAACTCATTTTTATTAAGTTCATTTAAAAATTTTTGTATTCGTGGTAAAATTAATGTAACATAAATTTATCTTTTTAACTGTTTTTGAGTTCATAATTTGATGCCATTAAAAACACTCCCAATATGCAACTACTACCACCTTCTGTCTTCAAATTCTCTTCATCTTCCCACACTGAAGCTCCATAACTATTAAATAGTAACCTCCATCTATCACTTTCCCAGCCTATAGAGCCACTGCTTCACTTTGCTCTCTTTTTATCTTTGACCACTCTAGTTATATCAAATAATTGCAACCAAACAATGTTTGTGTTTTCTGAATAATTTGTTGCAGTTAGCATAATACCTTTATGTTTTATCTTTGCTCTACCCTGTTATAGCATGGCCCATAGTTTTAAGGCCGAATAACATTTCCCTGTTACAGCTGAATAATATTCCATTAAGCTTTACTAATGAGCGATATTCTGGTTGAAGATAAAGCAGAATTATAGTAGCCAACTTTTAATTAGAGATTGAAACCTGACCAGACAATGAACCATTGGGTTTGTGTTCTTAAAATTTTCATCCTCTAGAGCTATGTAAATATCCTTTTCCTTTATAAATTGTTATATGTGTGATACACTGATGCAGTAGAGAATATAAAGGAAGAGAAATGAAAATTGATTTTTCTTTCTCTTCTTATACACGTAAATATCAACTGCATGAAATCAAATACATATGACGTGTAATATGCAGGTAATATGACTGATAACAGTCAGGAGGGAGATGGGACCAAAGTTGTGTTAGAGTAAGTAAATTATAACAGATGATATCCTAAAGTCTCAGAAACATGGCAGAATTTTAAATGATAAAATAAATTATAAATAAAACATTTTGTACAAATCTTTACATGTTCTGTTCTCTTTCTTAAATGGAATTAAATTTATTTAAGCAAAATTTATAACAATATGTTGTAGGTTTTACAACATATGTGGGCTAAACATACACTTATATCTGCTTAATAAAGGTATGAAGAAATAGTGATAAGGAGAAAGACCATACACATATTTTAGAAAACAAGCTTCTACACTTAGGAAAACTGTACAGGACAAATGAAAAACAGAAAGAAACATAAAATATTTAGAAAACCAAATGTGAAATAGGAGACATAAATCTCACAATATTCATAACAGCATTTCCTATGAGTGAATTAAAATGCAGAAATAAAAGAATTAGAAATCAAGGTTTATTAGTCTAAAGAAAAATAATGTGACTCAACTATGCAGTCTGATAAGTTGAAGTATTCATTACTGGATGAGTGGAATTAAAAATCTGTGTATAAACAATAGAATGCTATTAAGATTTTTAAAAAATATTAAATTCTGTCATTAACAATGAGTCCAGAGAAAATTATATTGCTCAAAATAAGCCAGGTTCATGAGAGAAGCTTTCAGTATACAAATATGTTAAAAATAGTAGGAGGAAATTTCATGCCAAGAACAATCACAAGAGATATAATGGCTATGCTAATGTCATAAAATATTTTTGACATGAAATTTCTGTAGGATGAAGGAGGCCTATTATAATGATGAAATGTTCAACACAGCAAGAAATTATATTGATTGTAACAATAAGAGACACTAGAAATAAAATCTCTAAATAGGGAGGAACAAACACAGAATGAATTAAGAAAGAGAGAAATGAATAATAATATTCACTGAACTTTCAATATTAAATACAATTTCAGTGAAGATCAACATAGAAATAGAAAACTGGAAGAGAAGTATGTACAAAAAATTTATTAGACAATTGTAGAACTTTTCATCTAGCAATAGCAGAGCACACATTCTTCTCAAGACCACCACAAACTTCCACCAGGAGAAACAAATAGTAGGTGAGAGAAAAACTCGCAGCAAATTTGAAAGAAAGAAATCGTGGAAAGTACATTATCTGATATAAGTGGATTTAAGTGGGAAATTAAGGAATACAGAGCACAGATGGGAATAAGACAAGCAAGAGTGGCGGAGACCAGTTGGTTCACTACTTGAGTCATCCTGTTGATGATGATCGCGTGTATTATAATGGCGGTTAAGTAGGAGGAGAGATTTGGACATGGGTTGCAATATATTTTGGGGTATGATTGAACAAACCTGGATGACTGGGAGTGGGGCTGAGGGAGTGGTATTAAAAACAAAGTTAACTTCTAAGTTTGAGGAGTTAACTGAATTAATGGAATCACCTCACTTGAAAGAGAAAGGACACAGGCGAAGAAGAATATTGGAGTAGATGACAAAAACAAGTACAAGTCTGAGATGACTGTATACCATCCAAATGAGGCTTATAAGAAAAATAACAACTGGAAGATAATCTTAGAATAACAGAAGCCATGGATACTATTCAAGGTCATGCAAGGTAGAGAATCACTTGACATACTTTATTTTCTAACCCAGACACACTGAATCAGACATTAGATTAATAACATTTTTTCTTCTTCTCCAGAGGCTCCACCCCCATGAAACTAGCTACTTTAAGGTAGACCAGAGGGGTGTGTCTATGACAAGGTAGCATTATTCTTTCACTGGTGACTCAGTTATAACATTGTGACAGAGCTGTGTTGATTGGTTACTGATGTAAAACTGGAGTGAGGTCTCATCCTCAGATCAAAGCAGCCTCTACCAGAGTCGGATGTGGCTGGTTTAGGCTCAAAATTAGATCAGTTCACATAAGGTATCTAAGGAAAGTGGAGGATTCTTATAGAAGAGCAAAGAAGCAGAACCTCCCAACATTTTTAAAGAGGATACATGTCTGCACAGTCACTAAATGGGCAGGAGGATGAAGATCATCAAACTAAACAGGTAATGCCAAAAGAATTTCAAGTGGACTCATTTCATGGAAGCCAGACTCGTTTATGTAATATAACCATTCAAGTACAAAATCTAAATAATTATGCTGAAGACTTTGTTGCTAAACTGTCTAAAGAGTTTGATAATACCTCTTGGAGATTTATGGCTTTATGTAATTTTTAGCCCAGTTGATGAGTGTTACCTACAATGAAACACAATTTCAAGCTACAAAATCTAAGCATGCATTAGAAGCTACTCTTCCTAAGGAGTAGGTATACTCCTCCCAGGCAATACCTGTAAAGATGTACAAAATAGCTGATGCTCATGGGCAGATTTTACCTCCTAGTATACCTACTTCTTACTCCAAGCATGATATAAGTTTAAAGCATTTTTCTGATAATTCATATAGCTTTGGAATTTGTAAAGAGGATGTTATACCTGAGAGTAAGGAACAAAAGCATGAAAAACTGAAGGAGCAGAAGTGCCTGTACCATCCCCATGAACCAGAAAGTGTGCCTCTGTGTGAGTCAATGAAAAATGTTGTTTCAGTGGACTGCAGCCGAGCTGATTGTGGAGACATCTCTCATTCACTTGTGCATCCGCCAGTGGAATGTTTTTCATGTTCCACTCCCTCATTTACTGAGATAAGTCAAATTTTAACAAGGGGTGCAGGCAAAGTATTAGACAGCCATCTGCATTCATCAAGGAGTAGAGTTGAAGATGTGGAAGACACTCTGAAATTTACCCGTAATGGAATTGGAATGGGAGGAAAATTGGAACCCCAGCCTTGGAGTCATCATAAAACAGAGTTATTTGTGAGCCCCAATGCACCATCCATGCCACCTCCATTACCTGCTGATTGGTTAGCTCTGCTAAGAGTGCCAAAGAGGCCAAATGCTCCTACAACCTTTCATTCTCTATCTCAGTCTCCATCCTCTTTTTGAAAACTCCAACTGCATCACATCTCAATGTCTCCAGACTACTTCTGAGGCAGGAGTTCCAATTACTACACCTAAGGTAGACTTGTGTTCACCTGTACCTAAATTTGTTCAGTACTGTGGAATGGTACCCCTTGGTCTACTTCCACCAGATGAAGAAATGAAGCTATCTCCAACCAAGTCTCCTCCCTCAGTAATCTCATATAGATTTGAAACAAAAGACACAGTTATAAATCAAGTTGGCCATGCTCCAGATATATAGTCAGCTGTTTCTTTAGTTTTCTCATCAGAAAGTTCTTTATTTGTGCAATATCCAAGGCACTGTGTTACAAAATTAACAAAATCTTCATATCTACGAACAGCAAAATCTTCCATTTTTGCACAGTCAAGATATCCAATCTCAGCATCAAAACCATAAGCTGGACCATTATCAGGACATTCAACTCTAAAGTCATCACAAAGTTCAGCTCCACTGTCATCTTCCAATCAACAAGCATCAGCATCTTTAACTCAATCAAGAGAGTATATAAGTGCCCAGTCACCAAGGCATCCAGTTGCCCAATCAAGAAATGCAGGTGCACAGTTTGCAAGATCCTCAGTTGCTCCATCAGAAAGATCTCCAGGTGCAAAATCAAGAAGTGACATGATTTCACCACTACAAAAATCATCAGATTTAAAGATCTCACGATCTTTTACATTTCAGTCACTGTTTTCTTCTGCATGGCCAACATCATCTTGTAATTCACACCCTCCAACTCTGTCATTGACACAGTCTTCACAAGCTCCAGTTAGTTGTGGTATAAAGAGATCTTCATCAACTCACCAATATTCAGTAAAGCAAGGAGTGCCCTGGTGGAAGCAATAAGAAAAGGCCTTCTGCCAACCAAAGCTGATGATCACTGTTTACAAAGAGCCAATATAGGCATTGCAAAAATCAAGCAAGTTCCATCCTGATCTACTGTAAAGTCATAGGAGGCAATTCTGTAAATCAGAGACTAAGGTTGTTTGGGTGGCAGAAAAAAAACAGAAAATAAAAATAAATCCATGTGAAGTAAAACTAGCTTTCAATTTTTTATTCCTAGAAAAGTCATTACTTATGACTTCCATCTGTTTCTTTAGAAGAAGCTGTTATCTGGTTATTTCCCAAGGGGATTTGTTGCTACATAATCCATGCTAAATATTTTACATTTCTTTTAAACAACAGAAATTATTCAAGTAATCCAACATTTTAACTGTTAATGTCATAAACTACAAAAATGTATTTTAAAACATAACTAATATTTAAATTTCAAGAGTATCTAGTCATCCTGCTTTGTTTCAGGTAAGATGTAATGTATAGATGCTAAACTCCTGCCTCAACTAGAGGAATATAATCAGAAGAACATGAAACATGTGGTTCTAACTATAAGGCAAGGGACAGGAAAAATTAGACTTTGATTTTTTTTTCTTTTTTGCAAACAGGTCAATTTTATTTCCATTTGCTGTTTACCAACAGTACTATTTATATTATGATAGGAATGGTCTTAACAATAGCATTAATTTCAACTGAAAAATAAAATTGTGCATACTTCTTCAAGTACACCGTGATGAGTTGAATATGCACACATTCTGCAATAACTACACTAGGCTAATTAACTTTTGTGTTACATCATGAACATTATTTTGTGGTGAAAACCCTAAAATTTAGAGTAGTACAGTTTTGAAGAATAAAATACATTGTCAAATATAGTGATACTATTGTATGATAGAGTCCTTGAAATCTTGTATACTATTTTATTCAAGTTGTGCATCCTTTGACCAACAACTCTTCAACCTATACCTGCAACCCCATAACCATCATCCTGCACATTTTTTCTGTGAATTTGAAATGTTAAACTCTACTTACAAATAAGATTATGCAGTATACTTCTCTCTGTGGCTGATTTATTTTACTTACTATTAGATGATAGGTTTTATAAATGCTGTTATAGATGACAAGGTTTTGCTTGTCAAATTAAACCAGTGGTGTCTCAGTTATCAAATTTTATTCTATCCAAAATTGCAGTTGTAAACCAAAATGGAAGAAAACAATTAAATTCCATGGTTTGATTCAATGTTGACACAATGGAGAAATTTAATTGAGTTCTGACTGAACCCAGTTCACGACTATAACTGTAGAAAGAAGTTCATGAACTGAGGTGCCATTGTGTATATACATATCACCAGTCTTTATTAATGGATTCAGTGACAGATGGTTAGGTCTATTGTATAATATGAATAATTTTGTAATAAACATCTGTATGCATTTTTCTATTGAACATACAAAATTTATTTCTTATATATATGTATACATATATATATATATGTATACATATATATAATTATGACTCATATGTTCCCCCAAAGCCCCCCAAAGCTGCATGCATTCATAGGTGGGATTTTTCTGTGCTGACTGAACAGAAGACATTTTAGACTAGGATTAGGCTGTGTGGTACTAAATTAGTCCACTGATTGAAATTAACATAGCTGTGGGTGAAGATAATAAAAAAACACCCTGAATGTGTGTGGCACCAGTCAAAAGACTTATAGTGTGGGTGGAAGATCAAAGGACAGAGGGAAGTCAGGCCTGCTGCTGCTGCTTGCTGCCTGCTTCGTGCTACATCACGGACTGTTTCTCAACTGTGTTGCTTCTCTGCTCTGCTACAAGGCTTTCCAAACAGCCAACTAGGGACTGATTCCTCTACAAACCTCTCCTCTTTCAGTGAACTGAAACAAACCTCTGCTCTTTCAATGTTGGGTGCTTTGTGTCAGTAATGAGAAAAGTCACTAAGATATATAGATCTCTATCTATCTATCTATCTATCTATCTATCTATCATCTATCTATCTATCTATCTTCTATCTATATTGCAGAATGATATATTAACACTATTTTATTTTTTTAAATAAAAGCTTTATTGCAATAAAACTTGCACACTGTCCTATTTACAAAGAATAAGATTCAGTAGATTTTAGCACATTACAAGTGTTTTACTACCACAAATGCAATTCGATTAAGTCATTTTTTGTTATTCCAAAACAAAACACTCCATGTAAATGTAACCTTGTAACATCATCCAATCCATCCCCTCTAAATCTAGCTAACCACACAGTAACTGAGGAAGTTCTAGGACTTTTTTCACACAGTGACACCAATTCACATTCTCACATGTAGTAAAGAAGGGTGCCCCATTCTTCATATTGTCGACAACATATTTATTTTCATCTTTTAAAAATATATATTCTATTATGTATACAGTTATATTCAATTATGGTTTTAATTTTCATTTTTATATTGCTAATGATGCACACCACTATTTTCACATACCTGTTGGTCATTTGTATGTCTTCTTTTGAGAAATGTCTATTTAGATCCTTTGTCCAGTTTTATATTAAATTTTGTTTTTTTGATTTGTATTTTTGTATATTTTTCATTTTTTAAAAAAATTTTATTTAAACAGAACAAAGTGCAAAAGACAAAAAAGGGTAGTAATAATAGAGAAGTTAAATAAAAATACTAAATATTCACTAGTTGATAAAATTACACACTGTCATCTTAGAAAAAGTTGTTCAAGGTACAAAATTAAAGCATATAAAGTGAACATCAAACAGTTAGACTGCAAACAGTTCTGCTCAATGATCTAACAAAAACCTAGTAATATGGTAATCCATCTTGCACACTTAAACATACATGGAGTTATATCTTTCAGACCACTTTCTTTTCCTCTCTTTTTTACAATAGCAATTACACATTTTGGGTTTTATTACTCCTACAGTTCTTATTACTTATTGCACTAGAGAAACAATGTGATATTTATAAATATGATTCTTATTTATTTCACTTATGAGGATAGTCTCAAGTTGTCTCCATTTATCTATGAAGGTCTCAAGATCATCATTTTTATAGCTGAGTAATATTCCACTGTATAAAAATACCACATCTTTTTCATCCACTCTGCAGCTGATGGGGATTTTGGTTGTTTCCAAGATTTAGCTATTACAAATTATCCTGCTATGAACATCGGTGCACCTAAATCACTTTTCAGGTTTTCTGGGAAAATAGCCAGGAGGAAAATAGCCAGGTAGAATGGTACTACCAATCGTAGTCTTCTGAGAATTCTCCATATGGATTTCCATAATGGTTGCACCAGTCTACATTCCCACCAACAGTGGAACAGTGGTCATTTTCCCCCAGAGCCTAGCCAACATTTGATGCTTTTCAGTTCTTTCTATGTTTTGGATATAAGTCGTTTGTCTGAGGGGTTGCTAGCTAAAATTCTTTCCCACTCTTTGGGTTTTCTTTTCACTCTGTTGGTGATTTCCTTTGAAGTGCAGAATCTTTTCAATAATATGAAATCCCAGTTGTTGATTCTTTGAAGTGTTTCCTGTACAGTTCGCAGTTTGTTCATAAATTCTCTGTATTCCCCTGTGTCTCCAAGACTTCTAGCTACCTTGTCTTCCAGTAGATTTAGTGTTTCTGTTTTAATATTTAGGTTTTGGATGCATTTAGTCTTTAGTTTTGTGCATGGTAATATGCATGGATCTAGTTTCAGTCTTCTGCAAGTGGAGAGCCAATTTTTCAACACCATTTATTAAAAAAGGCTGTCCTTCTTCCAATTTTTCCAACACCATTGATCAAAGAGGTTATCCTTCTTCCAGTGGACATATTTAGCCCCTTTGTCAAATATCAGGTGGCTGAGTGTCTTTGTAGTTGTGCTTGCATCTTCTAATCTGTTCCACTGATCCTCAGGTCTATTTCTTTGCTAGTACCATGCTGATTTTATCATCCTGGCTTTATAGTATAGATTCAAGTCAGGAATTGAGATGATTCCTGCCTTACCTTTGTTGCCCAGAATTGCCTTTGCTATTCTTGGTTTTTTTCTGTTTCCAAATGAATTTTAGGACAGTTTTCTCTATATTTGTGAGGTGTGTCAATGGTCATTTGATTGGGATTGCATTATACCTGTGTAACAGTTTGGGGAGTATGGCCTTTTTCACAAAGTTGCTTCTTCCTAACCAAGAGCAAGGAATATCCTTTCATTTTCTAATATCTTATTCAATCTCCTTTTTTAGCACAACATAATTTTCAGCATACAGGTCTTTTACTTTTTAAGTTAGGTTGATTCCCAAGTACTTCATTTTTTTAGATGTTATTGTAAAGGGCGATATTTCCATAATTTCTGTCTCAGTGAGTTTTTTGTTTGTGTACAGGAATGCTATTGATTTTTGAGCACTGACTTTATATCCATCTACAGTGTTGAACTTGTTTATTACCTGTAGTCGTCTTTTAATGGAGTTTTTGGTCTTCTATATAGAGTATCATGTTATCTTCACATAGTGATAGCTTTAATTCTTCCTTTCCTACCTTTATTCTTTTTATTTCTCTCTCTTGCCTGATTGCCCTGGTTAGTGTATCCAGAACTATGTTGAAAAGCAGTGGTGATAGTGGACATTCTTGTCTTGTTTCTGATTTTAATGTGGCAGATTTCAGTTTTTATCCACTTAGTATAATGTTGGCTGTTGGTTCATCATAAATGGCCTTCACAAGTTTGAGTAGACACCATGTATTCTTAGTTTCTGAAGGGTTTTTCTCATGAACATGTGGTGGACATTGTCAAAAGCATTTTCTGCATCTATTGAGATGACCATGTGGCTTTTCTTTTTGGCTCTGTTGATGTGGTGTATTACATTTATTGATTTGCGTATGTTAAACCATCCCTGCATTCCTGGAATGAAACTCACTTGGTCATGATGTATAATCTTCTTGATGATTTGCTGCATTCTATTTGCCAGTATTTTATTGAGAATCTTTGTATCAATGTTCATTAGTGAGATGGGTCTATAGTTCTCCTTTTTGGTTGAAACTGTCTCTGGTTTTGGATCAGTGTAATACTTGCCTCCAGGAATGATTTAGAGAGGATTGTGTTGATCTCAATTTCATTGAAGAATTTAATGAGTATTGGCCTCATATCTTCTCTAAATTTCTTGTAGATCTCAGCTCTGAATCCATCAGTACATGGGCTATTCTTTGTTGGTAAGTTTTCAATTGCATTTTCAATTTCAATAGCTGATATTGGGTTGTTCAAAATTGTTATATCTCCATGTTTCATCTTTGTTAGTTAGAAATCTGTCTATTTCCTATGTTTTCCACTCTATGTAAGTAGAAATTTTCAAAGTAGGTATTCATGATCTTTAGAATTTCCATGGAATCTACAATAATTTCCTCCTTTTCAGTTCTTATTGTGTCATTTTGGTTTTTTTCTTTCTTTCTCAATAAAGTTAGCTAGGGGTTTGTCAATCTTTTTAATCTTTCAAAATACCAGCTTTTTGATTCATTAATTCTTTGCATTTTTTTAGCTTCAATTGCATTGATTTCTGTTTTAATCTTTACAATTTTCTCTCTTCTATAAGCTTTGGATTTTGCTTGTTCTTTTTCTAGAAGCTTGAGATAGAGCATTAGGTTTTTTATTTGTGCTTGTTCTGTTTTTTTGATATGATAGATTATTGCTATATATTTCCTGCTTAAGAATGCTTTCATTGCATCCCATAAAATATAGTGTGTTGTTTCAGTGTTGCCATTGAATTGTAGGTATTGCTTTATTTCTTCTTTAATTTCACTTATAGCCCACTGGTTGTTCAAAAGTTTGTTATTAAATTCCATGTATTTGTGCAGGTTTTTCAATTTCTTTTGCCATTAATTTACAATTTCAGTGCTCTATGATCAGATACTATGCATGGGATGATTTCAATAGCTTTGCAGTTACTTAAGAATGTTTAATGGGATAATATATGGTCTGTTTTGGAAAATGTCCAATGTGCAGCTGAGAATAATGTGTATTCTGATGTGGTTGGGTGGAACACTCTGTAAAAGTCTTCCAAAACCAATTGCTCACAGGTATGATTCAGTTCTGATATTTCTTTGCTGACTTTTTTCTAGTTGATCTGTCTCTTTGTGACAATGGGATGTTAAGGTCCAAGTTACAATTGCATCCTTGTGTATTTGGTTTTTCATGTCCATTAGTGTCTGTCTTACATAGTTGGGTGCTCCTGTATTTGGTTCATATACATTTATCATTGTTAGTTCTTCCTCTTGAATTTTTCCACTAGCAGGTATGGACTGACTTTCTTTACCTCTTTAAATCATTTTAGGTTTGAAGTACACATTGTCTGCAATTAGAATAGTTACCCCTGCTTTTTTCAGGATTCCTGTTGCATGGAATACTATTTTCCATCCTTTAACTTTAATCTATGAGTTTCCTTTTGGGTCAGATGTGTTTCTTGTATACAGCATATGGGGGGATCATGTTTCTTGATCCTTCTGTCAATCTATTACTTTCTATAGGTGAATTGAGGCCATTTACATTTATGGATATCACTGATATATACTGGCTTGACTTTGCCATGCTATGTTCCAGTTGTTTGCTTCCTGATTTTCCCCTTATTAATTGCTTATCCTACCTGGTGCTTTCTTTCTGCTGTTGTTTTGGGGATTGTGGTCATTTTTATCTCTGTGTAGTATGTCTTTTAATTCTTTCTAGTGTTGATTTGGTGGATGTGAATTTCTTAAGTTGTTTTTTGTCATGGAAATATCTTGTTTCTCCATTAAATTTGAATGAAAGTTTTGCCAGGTACATTAGTCTAGGTTGAAATTTGTTTTCTTTCAGGGCTTCAAATACCTCACTCCAAGCTCTTCTTGACTTGAGTGTTTGTGGTGAAAAGTCTCCTATGAATCTAATGGGCTTTCCTTGGTAGGTGAGTTGTGTCTTTAACAGCTTTTAGTTTTCTGTTTTTATGCTGCATGTCTGAAATCTTAATTATTATGTGTCTGGGTGTGCATTTTTGTTGATTGTGATGGTTTGGTGTCATATATGCCTCACTTATCTGCATGTCAGGTTCTTTCCCCGTGTTTGGGAAATTTTCTTTTATTACTTCTGTGAATATTTTGGCTATGTCATTTGCTTTGTCTTGTGCCTCTTACATGATGCCTATTAATCTTATATTGTTGCTTTTGGTATTATCCTGAAACTGTTGTATTCTCCCTTCATGCTGCTTTGTTATTTTTAAATGTTATACCCTTTCATGATCACTACTTGTGATCCTGTCCTCAAGGTCTGAAATCCTATCCTCAGCTTCATTTAAGCATTTTTGCAAGCTTTGAATAAAATTTCTTGTTTCTTGGATGTCTCTTTCATTTTGTTTCATGAAATGTGTATGTATTCTATATTGTTCATTCAAGGTTTCAATCAGTTTCCCATGATCCTGTAATTTTTTCTCAATTTCTTCTTTAGCTGCACTCAGTAACTCCTTTAGTAAGGTTTATGTTTCTGTCTTTATGTGGGAGAGTACTTTTAGTTTGATTTCCTCTATAGCCTCATGGAGGTCTTACTTTATTTTGCTCACTATCTTTTCAGAGGTTCCCATTGTGTTACATTTGGAGTTCTCTATTTCAGTATCTTCTGCACTTGCTTCTGGTTGACTAGATGTTTGAGACTGAATTTTGCTTTTTCTTTTTGTCATTTTCACTCTGCCTGAGGTTTTCTATGTGTAGGAGGTGGTCACCCACACTCTTTTCAGATTCACCAAGGTCTTAGAGTTAGTTGGAGGGGCTTTAATACTGGCCCTATTTACCCACTCTACACCTCTATTTTAGGGGCATATTCACCACACTAGCACAGTTAATGCTCTGTATTCCAAGGTACACTACCAGCGAGCTAAATCCCAAGTTTTTTCTGTGTGCTGGGATTCTTGCAGAGGGCATGGTCAGAGCCTGAGGCTGGTATCTGGGTCCTTCTGGCTGTTTGGCAACCGCTGGGCATGGCCCATTTGATTCCTGTACCTGTGTGCAGCCCTGGGTGGTCTTGGACACAGCACATAGTCTTACTGCCTGAGAGCAGGCTCAAAGTCCCTTTCCTTGCGCTGAGATTCCAACAGAGCACATGGTGAGGGCTCAAAGCTGGAATATGTGTCCTACTGGCTCCTTGGAGGTTGCTAAGTGTGACCCAGTTAGACCCCCAGTCCATGTTTGTGGCCCGGGGTGGTCTGGGATGCAGCAGGTGCTCTTACCACCTGGAAGCAGGCTCAAAGTCCATTTTCGTGCACTGGGATTCCTGCGGCACATGTGGTGAGGGCCCAAAGCTCGAATCTGGCTCCCACAGGTGATTGGCAGTGGCTGGGCATGACCCAGTTAGCCCCACTGCTGTCCCAGTTTGTGGCCTGGAATGGTCTGGGATACAGCAGGAGGTCTTACTGCCTGGGAGCGTGCTCAAATTCCCACTCTGTTGGTAAGTTTTTAATTATTTTTTCAATTTCAATAGCTGATATTGGGTTATTCAAAATTGCTATATCTTCTTGTTTGAACATTGGTAGTTCATGTGTTTCTAGAAATCTGTCCATTTCCTCTGTGATTTCCACTCTATGTAAGAAGAGATTTTCAAAGTAGGTATTCATGATCTTTTGAATTTCCATAGGATCTGTAGTAATTTCCCCTCTAATGTCCTTTTTGCTTGAATTTGTGTTTTTCCTTTCTTTTTCTTGATAAGGTTAGCTAGGGGTTTTTCAATTTTGTTTATGCCCTCAAAAAGCCAGTTCTTTGATTCATTAATTCTTTGTATGATTTAAAATTTCACTTGCATTGATTTCTGCTCTAATCTTTACAATTTCCTCTCTTCTATGAGCCTTGGGTTTAACTTGCATTTCTTTTTCTAGAAACTTGAGGTAAAGCATTCGGTTGTTTATTTTTGCCTATTCTGTTTTCTTAATATCACAGTTTATTGCTATATATTTCCCTCTTAAGTACAATTTCATTGCATCCCACAGGTTGCAGTATGTTGTTTTTGCAGTTTAATTGAATTGTAGGTATTGCTTTATTTCTTCTTTAATTTCATCTGTAGCCCACTGGTTTTTCAGAAGTTTGTTATTTAGCTTCCAAGTATTTATGCATTTTTTGACATTTCTTTTGTCATTAATCTCCAGTTACAGTGCACTATTGTCAGATATTATGCATGGGATAATTTCAAAACCTTTGCAATTACATAAGAATGTTTTATGGTATATTATATGGTCTATTTTGGAGAATGTCACATGTGCAGCTGAGAAGAATATGTATTCTTATGTGGTTTGGCGGAACACTCTGAAAACATCTGCTAAGTCCTTTGCTCACAGGTATGATTCAGCTCTGTTATTTCTTTGCTGACTTTTTGTCTAGTTGATCTATCTCTTTGTGACAATGGGATATTAAGGTTTTTGCTATAATTGTGTTCCTGCATATTTAGTTTTTCATGTCCATTAGTGTTTGCCTTATATAGTTGGGTGCTCCTCTATTTATAGTTCTTAGTTCTTCCTCTTGAATTTGTACACTAATGAGCATTTAGTGACCTTCTTTATGTCTTTTAGTCATTTTATGTTTGAAGTTCACATTGTCTGAAAATAGCATAGTTATCTCTGCTTTTTTTCTGTAGTTCATGTTGCATGGAATACTGTTTTCTGTTCTTTGACTTTTACTCTATGAGTTTCATTTTGGGTCAGATGTATTTATTGTATACAGCATATGGTAGGATCCTATTTTTTGATTCATTCAGTCAATCTATTTCTTTTGATAGGTGAATTGAAGCTATTTACATTTATGGATATAACTGATATATACTGGTTCAAATTTGCCAAGTTATGTTCCAGTTGTTTGCTTTCTGCTTTTACCCTTTGTTTTATTGCTTGTCCTACGTGGTGGTTGCTTTCTATTGTTGTTCTGGAGATTGCAGTCATTTTTATCTCAATCTAGTATGTCTTTCACCACTCTTTCTAGGATTGGTTTAGTGGATGTGAATTGTTTCAGTTTTTTTGTCATGGAAGTATCTTGTTTTGACATTAAATTTGAATTAATATTTTGCTGGGTACATCATTCTGGGTTGAAAGTTGTTTTCTTTTAGGACTTGAAATAGCTCAATCCAAGCTCATACTGACTTTAGGGTTTGTGCTGAAGAGTCTGCTGTAATTTTTATTGGCTTTCCTTTATAGGTGAGCTGTGTCTTTTCTGTAACAGATTTTAGTATTCTGTTTTTATGTTGCATGTCTGGGATCTTAATTATTATATGTCTGGGTATAGATTTATGTTGGTGGTGATTGTTTGGTGTTCTACATGCCTCATTTATATGCATATAAAGTTTTTTTCCCCATGTTTGGGAATTTTTCTGCTATAACATCTCTGAATATTCTAGTAATGTCATTTTCATTGACTCCTGCATCTTCACTGATGCCTATGAGTCTTATATTGTTTCTCTTGCCATCAGCTTGAAGCTGCTGGATTGTGATTTCATGCCACTCTGCTA
The DNA here is from genome assembly GCA_004027455.1 of Hydrochoerus hydrochaeris. Classification (NCBI taxonomy): domain Eukaryota; kingdom Metazoa; phylum Chordata; class Mammalia; order Rodentia; family Hydrochaeridae; genus Hydrochoerus; species Hydrochoerus hydrochaeris. The sequence goes on from PVLA01016028.1 coordinate 20,755, forward strand.
TTTTTATAAATTTTATCCTTTCATCATTGCTAATTGCGATCTTGTTGTCAAGGTATGAAATTCAATGCTCAGCTTATTTAAAGTGGTTGTCAGCTTTCAGTGGAATTCTTTGTTTCTTCGATGTCTCTTTGAGTTTGTTTCATGAATTCTGCTTGCTTTCTGTATTGTTCACTCAAGGTTTCAGTCAGTTTCCCCTGTTCCTGTACTTTTGTATCCATTTCTTCTCTAGCTGCGCTGAGCAACTGCTTAACTAAGGTTGTTATTTGTATTTTTACATGAGATATTACTTCTAATATGATTTCCTCTATAGCCTCATGGAGTTGTTTTTTTATTTCACTTGCTATATTTTCAGAGATTTGCAGTGTGTTATCTTTGAGGTTCTTTGTTTCAAAGTCTCCTGTAGTTGCTTCTGGTGGACAAGATGTTTGACACTGCCTTTTGCTTTTTTGTTTTGCCATTTTCCCTTTCAGGTTAATATTTGTCTTTCAATCCCACTAGTGTCAACTGTTGGTAATGTGTGTATTGGGGTCCTACTGTAAGGTTGATATTTGCCCAATTTCTGGGTCCCACAATGAAGAGTGGGACAGTCACCTGACTTCCCCCTGCAGGGCCTGTTGAGTGAGTCCTATGTTCTTCCTAGGTTCACCAGCCTAGGAGTACTGATGGAAATCTGTCCTTAGTTCCTGCTGTTATTGTCTTCAGGCTGTTCAGTCAGCAGATCTCCTGATTATAGTGTTTGTCTCCACTGGGACCCTACTGTGTCTCTAGGTGTAGCACAAGCCACCTTAATTTTCTCCAGGTTGGGGGAGGCCTTGTTGGTAGCCTACTGAACCTACCTAATATTCATACTCAACCACCTAATTGCCAAGCTCGCTTATGCCTTACTTCTGGTGGGGGCTTCTCTAGTGCTCATGTTTACACATTGAAGGTGGCAAACTCTATTCTTATTTTAGGGGAAAACTCACCTCACTGATGGAAGCCTGCTGTATTCTTTTTACTGAGTCTTCCCTCCATAATGCATGATTAATCCACTGCAGTCCAAGGTTCTGGGGGGAGTGATGGGAGCTGAAGATCAACACCAATACTAGGTCCAGGAGGTAGGGGTGTCCATGATGGCAGCAGTGGGACTATGTGGGCATGCGTCACTGATTGGAGTTTCTAGGTCCTAAGGCCAGGATTGTGAAACATGGGAGGAGCCTGCTTCTGGCCTGGCCCTGTGAGCACCATTGGCTGGAGTTCCCGGGTCCTGCGAGGTTGTATGCAGAGATGGCAGGCTTCACAGGATGGGCCCAAGCCTATCCCAGCCCTGTGAGTGCCTCTGGCTGGAGTTCCCTGCTCCCTGGCCATGCGAGGTCATCTGATGAGATGTCAGATTCACAGGAGGGGCCTGGGTCTAACATGGTCCCCTGCACACTACTGGTTGGAGTACCCAAGTTTTGTGAGGTCATATGCAGAGACAGTGGGAGCCACAGGATTGGCCTAAGTCTAGCCTCATTAAAACTCTCAGAAAAGTCCTACGCTTAGGCTTTAGAAAAGTACTAACCTCTGCCTTGAACTTTTGCAAATAGGCACTTTATGGGTAAGTTAGGATCTCCCAATGATTGTGGGCTGGAACTCTCAGAAAATATATTCCTATTGCAGGATTTCAGCATCCACATATGGAAGTGGAGAC